>JAXCEX010000111.1:0-84025 GCA_038382965.1 Ceratocystis huliohia | reverse complement strand
GGAGAGAATCGGAATGGTTTATTAAGTCTATCTATGAGTGAGGGATAATAATTAGGGGATTATATATAGGGGGGTGTCACGTGATCATATAGGGTTACGTGGTGTGTTGGGGTTAGGATATAACACCATATGTCTCGCTTAGTCATCAACAGACCCACATATTTTTCCCTCAGCCTTTTACAGTCAGTCCCATCATACAACATCCCACCCACACAAAGCCGACCGCCGCCACAACTGACCTTCTAGCGCTGCGCCGTGCCTGGCAACTTTTGGTTTTGGTTGTCTTTCCTTTTCTACTGCCCAGAAAAACGTATTCTGCGAGCAGTGCTCAATCCCTTTTCTCTCCTCCTGCCTGGCTCTGTCGCCCCATAAGCCCGACAGTAATCTCTTCGGTCGCCTCCATCGCCAACTATGGTTGCTTCCCTCCTCTGCTCGTTTCGCGCGCTCTCGCTGCGTCTGCCTCGCGCCGCAGCTTCGATTTCCTCGCCGGCGGCTGTCTCCGCGCTGTCCCAGTCACGTGCCATATCAACCGCAGCTCTGTCGGCATCTACGGGCACAGCAACGCTGAGAGCAAATGCAGCAAAGACTGTCACAGCAGTTGTGCAGCAGACGCGGGGGATGAAGGTGCACAGTTCCGTGAAGAAGCGGTGCGAGCACTGCAAGGTGAGACGACATGGTCATTCCCCCCTGGAGGTTGAGGGTAGGATGCCAATGGGACGATAGAATAAGATGACTAATTGTTGTTGGTGCTATATAGATTGTGCGTCGTAAGGCCGGCAAGAGACACAATGGCTACCTCTATGTAATCTGCAAAGCCAATCCGCGTCACAAGCAGCGCCAGGGCTAGATCATAGCCGCTGCCGCCGCCAACGTGGTAAAACGAACGAATGGCCAACAACCCCCCCCCTCCTGGTGTCTTTCTTGAGCCAACCGTCCAGGCCAACGGGACTACACGCCATGCACGATGCAACATTAAACTATGCTAAACCACACGCGGACACCCTCAAATTCTTGTTTCCAATATTGAGTCAGGGCTGTAGGACAGAATGAAACTCATGTACAGGTGCTCGACTTGATGCACTTCGACGAGAGAATATGGTTATGGATATGGATTGTACGATATAGAGCGAAATTCCAACCACGGGAGCTTTGGATGGACAAGAGTTGGTAGGACTGTTTTGATATCCTGTATAATATTACGTACACAACCTCGTAGCTTCCCTTGTTTTCCTGTATACATGTGCCGTGGTAACTTGTCACACCAAGTTATGAGATCTAAACTGCACATATTTCCAAGTGATGACGCTTAAAGAGTGCCAGGCAATATCCACAGTTTATCGTCGACAGCAACAATCCGCAGCAACCATGTTTATTGTCCTACCGAGCGCTGTATGCCCTCCCATTCAGTTTTCCCCGTCGATATAAGATAACGGATGTGACCCTTAAGCCAGGTAAGGTGGTTAAAATCTAGTAGCTATAATAGAATATGTTACAGTAGAGAAGACTCACTAGGTCAGTCGTGTACTTGTTGCGCTCAAATTCATGACGGGCAAAGGCTAACGACTCTTTGCGTGATGTGGTGTCCAAACGTGACCGATTAATACCACGCACAATACTGCGGTACAGCGCTAGCGCACGGGAGCGCTGGACAAACTTGTCGAGCAGAGGAAGGGTAGAAGCTAGGGTTAGCTCTAATGCCGGAGCCTAATACGAGAATGGGTGAAAATGTAATGGACATACATGTTCCAAGTCCAGGGCGTCCTGTTTTAAACGGGACTTCCTTGGGGCAGATTTGTTTGACCCCGACTTGTTATGCATCATGAGCATGATGTTGTCTGGACTTTTGTTGTCTTTTGCATGGCAGGCCCATGACGAGAACGTAGCAATAGGAGATAATGCAGGGCGGTTGTAGAGAGAAATAGGAGTCGTATCACGAAGAAGTCGTCGGGTACAGGCCTGGACGCTGGCTCGCATGTCTGCGGCACTCAATGTCTTCATGTTCACGAACGCTGCACTAAATCCTCGTAAAATTCGGGCCCTACCAGCAATACCCGGCCTGGATGTTGTCGAACCAAAGCCAGGGTGGGCTGAAGTGGTTGGCGAGATTTCTGTTAATAACCAGTAGCGGATAAGCAGCCAACAAGCCTGAGATTTGGTTGGCTGACTCAGCCCGGCGAAACAAAGGCGCCCATGCTGAAAAACACTGGCTTTCGCTTATAGTACGTATGTCTCTGTCGGTATATTGCCTGAGGTAAGGATGGGGAAAACAGGGCTTTGTGTTTTATGGGCAAATATTGATTGCGCGCTATGGCAGCCAAACAATATCAGGCCACGGCTGATCATCGAGCAAAAGCCAGGACCAAAGACGATAGACAGGCTTGTGCCCTGGAAGGCGGCCAAGAAAGAAGAATTAACCGAGAATAATAGAAGGTGTCGGTGTCAAAGAGAAAGGGGCAGTCATAAAGATTAGATGAGTTTTGCTCATTCGGACTTCGCCCTAGACTTTGCCCTGAACCCTCTCCCCTAGAGAGTGGCTTGATTTCTTCTTTCTCATTGGACTTGAAAAGACTTGCGAAGGGAGAGGGGTCCTTGTTGCCAGGCAAGAACGAAGGCCAATAAACAATGAGGAGAGGTTCTAGAAGGTAAAATCCGCAGGTCCGAGGAGCTATACGTTGTGAGGAGCACTAGACGCTAGCAGCAAGGTTTATAGGGCGAGTTTCAGAGCCGGACAGCGCGATGGAATATTGAGTATGAGGCTAGGTGCTTGGCCGAAGGGGTGGGTGGAAAGTAAACAAAGACAGTCCAAAAAAGAAGCGATGGGCTTGGTTTGCCATTGCGTTGCTGCTGAAAGGCTGGGCTCTTGGTTTTAGCTTGTTTATATTTTTGTCCATCTGCCGCCGCCGTTGCTCGAGGTCTTGAAAGACTTGCTCTTCAATTTTTCCTTGACCACTCATTACGCCTACCTCTTTTCCTCTACACAATAGAACTAATCGGCCTGGGTCATTTTGGCAATTGCCTGTTCTTCCACACACAAAACCTGAGAATCGCCCTTTTGAAATTCTGCTGAGTCATCAGACATCTACCACGACTTTTATTTCTCTGTTTCTTTTTTCTTGTAGGCCCCTAGCACGTCGCCCTCTCCAAGCCGTCATCAGCAGGCTACAGTGAGGTAGTCCTCTCTGCTATCTGAGGCAGGTATTGCTATCTTGCTTTGATTTCTCCTTGCCATCTCTATGGGTCTCGAGCGAGTTCTCAGTAAAATGCGGAAGCACAAACGAGAACCAGCAGCCCTCATCGGGGCGGTGAATGAAAAGAGCAACACCAAGTTCTTCGACGATCACATAAAAAAGAGGTAAGGATCAACGCACTAGACGGGGGTAGGTGGGCGTGGACAGTCCAGACCTATGTTTGTTAGCAGAGAGAGAGAGAGAGAGAGAGAGAGGAAGCACAGAGCAACGGTCTCATTTTACGCATCGCCGCTTCGTGGTCTCACCATTCCGCTACTACTTACTCTATCTATTATATTCTCCAATGCCAGTAGTATTACTACATATTAACCCTTCTTTGCCTGGAATAGTCCGCACTGGGTCGACCGATGGGTCCACCCAAAGACACATGAGAGTTATGCTATGCGATTCGCCAGCGCCTCAGAACTAAGTGACGAGGACCTGCTAGAATGCCGCAACCTTGTTGAGGCCACCAGTCGTCAAGATTATGCTGACTCGGAAATGGGATGGGACGCTGATGCGAAGTTGGCTGAAATGAAGTTGCCCGAGCTGCGGTATGTAATGCTACTCGGGCCCAACGCTGTACTCCCACATCCCACCACATTAACGCCGCCACCCTCATCATCACGGTCGATCCGCTCACTGAGATCGCGTAGCGCGTCGCGGAGCGCATCGCCTCTTCCTATGGCCATGTCAATGACGCCCTCTACTCCATCACATGCTATCAACAGTACTCTTTCGGAGTTTAGGACGTTACATGCCAGCAGTCCATCGCCCGGCCCTGATTGCAAAAGCGCAACATCTCAACAGCCACAAATCCGGCCTGGCCTGCATGGGTTCATCTCGTTTATGCCAACAATCGAAGATGGATATGCAGTGGTTTATTGCTATGAGATCCATCTAGTGCAAGCGCTGCGTGGATCTGGCCTTGGCGCACAGCTGATCAGCCTTCTGAAAGACGTAGCGCGAAGCATCACGGGCGTGGAAAAGGTTATGTTGACATGTTTCACGAGCAACCATAAGGCAAGGGAGTTTTACAGCGGCGTGGGCTTCATGGTTGACGATTTTTCGCCGCAGCCACGGAAGATGCGAAGCGGGAAAGTGCTATGGCCTGAGTATCTGATATTGAGTTGGGAAGTCTCCTGAACAAAGTTCGTGGTACCGCATAGCCAGTCAGCCAGTTTAGTCAGCTGTCGGGGACTCTATTTACATCCACAGTGCTGTCTATTGCTGTTTCAGCGGCACAGCGATAGGAATGATGGATAAAAGTATGCTGGCATGTTGTGTGTCGCGCAAACACAGGACGCGGGACGGTTGAGCCAGACACAGTGCAAAGCGGCTCCCTCCTTAAATTACGTTCATTACCATTCACATCTATCTATACAGCAGGAATATGTAATACATGTAGGATGCATGAAACATGAGACAGACAGTCATGTCAATGCCACCACACTCTCGCACTCTGTACCACATTGACTCCAAGCCAAGCTTGTTCTCGTATAGGCGAAGTGTGCCTCACAGGCCTTATGTCAGTTATGCAGTTCAAAGACTGACAAGCTAGATGGCTCAAATGCCCCTTTCTGCCCACACAATACAACAGTACAGTGCAACAGCCCGAATAGTGCCTAAACTTACGCCCGGAAGCCCTGTAATGCAAAATTTCTCTCTGCCAAGTCGACTAAGTTCCCTTCCATCGCGCCTTTTATGGAGCCCTATTCTACGCCCAGTTTATATAGCTAAACTGCAGATTACATGTTGAAGAGCAAATTAGATACTTTAGGAAAAAAGAAAAAAAGAAAGGGAAAGGGAGAAAGAAAAACTTATAAAGGGCTCCTTAGCCTATCTCCTTTTTTGTCCTCTGTTTTTTTCGTCTGGTTGACGAGTAAAACATGAGCAAGCATTTGCATAAGAATTGTGAGCAAACACCACCATAATACCTGTGGTTACTCTCCTTCTGATTGTATTCCTCCCCCGTCAGCGCCGCCGCTTTTATTCTATTCTTAGTCATCGCGCACTGCAGCCTCTCGCGCTTCAAGCTTCATTAACCCTTCGATATCTTCTATTTGCTTGTCTTGAGCCCACCTCCATCCATCCTGTTTTCCGTCTCTTGACTTTTCAACTTCTCATTTCTACTCCCTCTATCACCATGGACTACCAACAACAGCAGTTTGGGGGCGTCCCCCAGCAGAAATCCAGCTGGCATGAAGGCTTCTGGTCCTGCTTTACTCCAGTTGGCGACTGCTGCATGGCAACATGGTGTCCTTGTATTCGTGAGTTCTCGATCTTTCACTATCTCACATAATCTTGCGATATTGACTGCTAATCTTATTTCATAGTTATCGGCAAGACTGCTGCTCGTATGCGTGATCCCAGCATGCAGAGTTATAGTACTTTCAACTCAGACTGCGCAATCACGTGTGGTATCAACTGCCTGACGGGCTGTGGCTGGATGTAAGCTGCCTTATTTCCTGTTTTTGATTAAACTAGCTACTAACGCCTCCTTCCTAGCTATGCCATGATCAAGCGTACCGAACTGCGTGAGCGCTACGGCATCGAAGGCAGCACGACGAAAGACTGCTGCGCCACGTACTGGTGTATGTGCTGTGCCATTATTCAAGCCGAAAAGGAAGTCAAGACGCGCACACAGGGCTTGCCTCCTGTGACCACTGCCTATCAGCCTATGCAAGATGGCATGAAAATGCCGTCGCCAGCAGCAGCACCGCCGATGACTCAGGGTTAAAGCTGCCTAGAGCAGCCACCAGCTACAGTCTACGGCGCTGCTCATTAAAAGGTGAAGGATGTGGAAGTGAAGCTGGAGCTGGAGCTGGGAATGAATTCTCGGCGGCGCTTGCTTAGGCCGTGTGGATATGTCTGAAATTTCTTTTTTGTTTGTTCTTAGTGCTATACCCAGAGGATACCATGTCTTGGGCTTTCCTCATTTAAATAATAAACTGACCGTGTTTGAAAAATTTCTGTAGGCCAACCTTGCTGTATATTGGTTCTGGGTAATCTTTGCGTTTCTATCTTCAACTCTGGATATGTTGAGATAATGCTTATAGAAGCCTATCTAGTAATATGTAGGCTTAGTTAGCTTGAGCTGGTGGAGCTGTTGACACACATGACTTTGGTATCGGAATCACGCTTTATTGAATCATCATGACCATGGCCTGGTAGCTGATCCTTCATTACAGCACAATCTTGGGGTGCAAAACAGGCCCCGGACTTCAACATTAGCGATAGGTACGAAAACAAGAGAGCCTAATTATTTTATTTATAATGCATGTCTCCAATTACAAATATCCACTAGGAAATGACCGTGTTGCATTCCGGACACAGCGTCGTCAGTTCCTTATCTTCACCTTCTACTATCTTCTATTTCCTTGAGGACTTTGACTCGCAACGGGATTTTATATCTTGGGCTGCATGAGCTTGTGGTCGCCGCTATGATACATCTGCGTTGTAGGCCCGCTTGTTCATGTTCTAAAAGATCAAGTCAACCCCTATAAGACTCTTTCAAGAACCATGAAGCACATATATACTGTTATAAGACTACTGGTCCATATCCCCATATGTAGCCCGAGTATTAGCTACATAGAAGTCTATTGGGTCTCGTTAACACTGGCTATTTCGTCACGTCATCTACAGGTATTGGCGTTGATGGCCAGGATGTTACGTCTATACGTGACGAAAAGAGACAATCAAGCTTTTTCAGCCCGTGGAGTTTGTCCAGTACCAGTCCGCCATAACCTTGACTCTGGCTGGCTCTTGGAGACCGCCATGATTAGGTGACAACGTTAGTGTACTCAAATGATGAGCTTCGACTGGCATCAAGGTCGGAAGACAAGACAGTCAAGATCTGGCATGGGGCTTCTAGTGCGTGTCTGCAAACTCTTTTGCCGGGGGACAAATTCTATCTTCACTCAATCCACTCGGCTATTTCTGCCACCCTTCAAGTATCCATGACTTGGACTTGGATATGTCCATCATGTCATCCGCAATTTCGCCAACTAGTCAAACTTCCCCTCCCAATTCCAATATTCCCAAGTACAGACTCAGCGTTGATGGTGCCTGGATCATGGAGGATGAAGAAAGGGTACTTTGGTTGCCACCGGGATATCGCCTCGTCAGCTTACAGCAATCAAATGATTTATTAGTACTTGGAACGAGGGTTGCGCTGTGCTCGCCCTCCAACTGTATCCTCATTTTAGAATTCAGATCTATTGGCTATCGTGAGAATTGCTATGCCTGAGTGCACTGCTACCAATACGGTACATGATTACAGATACTCTTGTTTACTAGACTGCATCTAGTTAATCAATGATATTCCGGTTTGCTCCATTAAGCGCCCTTAGTCTGAGATGCATGTGTATGATAGTTTATTTCGAAAACCATTCTAGTGATTAATCTGACTACTTCGCCCGGCCTGTTTATACAAGACGATGCAGCTCGTCTTAGTACCACCCGTCCTATGTCATGTCTGATGCAAGCACTTGATGACCTCACCACAAGACTGCCAAGTCCTTGGTCAACCGTCTTGACGTTACAAACAGGGAATAACAGCATCAAACAGCAAAGGGAGTTGTCAGAGTTTCGTTTAGCACCACACTAGATGGGTTTAGCGATAGTCCCTCATTTCTCAGAAGCCGGCATATAGGCCCTAGTAGACAATGTAACATATATCTATGTATCCAATTATCCGCAATATTTCTTGAGCTTGAACGGTGAATTTCTTCACCTTTTGCGGAAATCAGTCATATCACACAACGCGAGATTGGCTCCTAGAAAGAAATGGTCTTGCCCAAAGTTAACCATAGTTTTCTATGCTAATCACCCTCACGATGGAAAATCGATCCGTGATTGGCGCCATAGAAAGTGCTAGTACGAGCTTGCTAAACCACAACCATCTTCTCCGTCACGAGATGAACATTATTCAAGTACAATTTATTAGCATACACTAGATACCGGGTAGTGAACTAATCAAACCACACAAACGATTCAAGTATTTAGACTTTTTGAGGTGGTCCAGGATAATCAAATCTCATGGCAAGTAGCATCTCCCTCGTCTCTTCTTGGCAGATGTCGACTTGTCAACCCAAATTTATACTTCTCTTCACCCCTCCTCCTTACCTAGCAACAGAATTCTCAATTTCGGTCTAACAACGTATCACATACTATATGTCAGCCCTCGCCTCTCTAAGGCTATGCTATAAAAACTACATCGCAAAGACACCGCCTACTTAGGCATGTTCACAATGGCCTATATATGCGGGAAAAGACAGAGCGTGTGACAAACAATCGAGTGGAGGTGCACCACATGTCGTGTCAAGGGATTAATCGAGCTTGGGAGACAGACTGAAAGATGTTTCGTTTCGTCTTGTATGCTTGTGTTCCGTCTGACTGACGACGGGTTGATATACTGTTTCTTAAACCCTAATATGCATCATGTCACTAACACAGTCTGGGTTTCAGACGTCTGTTGTCTATGGGTCTCATCTGATAGCGGGAGGGCTGTCAAGAAATTGGACAAAGACTCATGAACATTTCACACTGCTTCTTCTGCACTTCTGCAACTGCCCTTATCTTGCCTAATTCTCTGCAGCCCCCAAAACTGGCCATGTCTCACTTCCAACATCCAAGTCACAAACGATCAAGCAGCAACTTCAGAGCCGCTTCTCACGGCATCTCGCCAATCCGAAGTTTTGAGTCGCGAGACTCGATTCGTCGAAAGCCCGTCCCAATGCCACCTGCCAGCAGTTCAAAAAGACGTGGCAGATATCGCCAAAGCCATGGTCACCAGCCCTCTGATATCAACGATGCAGCATATGCCGAAGGGACAGCTGGCGTGTCTTCTTCTACTCTCCCATCTACTCGTCGTGCTAAGAACCCATTAGAAAAACAACTAATTACCATCATTCCAGATCAGCTCGGCCAGCGCGTGCCGAAATCCGCAGATACCATGTCGTATGTGCCTCGAACGGTAATTGCACGGCCGGGCAGGCCAACAAAGCGCAGAGCTTCGATATGGAGACAGATTGTTGATGGGTGGAGAGCTGAGCTGTTGTGCTGTATTGTCAGCGTCTGCTGTGTAATTAGTGGGTTGAAGCATATTGAATGTACGTCAGCAGCTTAAGCCTAACACATGTTATACAGTTATTCTAGCTATATTAGGGACAGCCAACGGAACTCCACTGTTGGCCCTGCCATACGAAGTCCCAATAAATGCCATGATACAGTTCCCAATCACCATCGCCGTCTTCAGCTTGTTATTGCCTCTGTCTTCGTGTATCTCACAGTGGAAATGGCTCTGGTTTTTGTCTGCCAACAAATCCAACCTCAGCGACTTCCAGAAATTTGATGCTGGTAGCCGCAACATACCCGGGGCCGTTTCTTTGTTTTTGGCTCTGAAAATGGCTTCCCCCGCATTTTTTGGCGCATTGCTTGTGATTCTGGCCGTAGCAATTGCACCCATTACCCAGTTCGCAGTGGCTTATACAGATGGGCTTGTTGTTGTAGCCACGGGCAGTGATATAGCAGCAGTGAAGACCTTGCAAGTTGTAGGTCCTGGAAGCGGGAGTTTAGACGTATTCACAGGCGCTGTAAACCAGGGCCTGAAAGTTTGGGACCAAAGTGGCTTGGACCCAAACATACCCGCGATAAGCTGTCCAACGGGTCACTGCCAGTTTCCACAAGTTTCTGCGCTGTCTGTGTGCTCTTCCATCCAGAACATTACAGACCATCTTGTCATATCAGAGGATACGGCTTTACTTCCGAGCCTGCAGGATGACTGCTCGCTTGAGTACGATGCGAACAGATATAGCATAGTAGCCTGCAAAACACCGCAGTCACAGACGGTATCACCCGCGTTTAGCCCCCGAAGTGCCATCATATACTCGATGCCCGTGATATTCTCTCAGCCTAAAATCCAGGCTGGGGCCAACTCTACACCTCCCTTATTTGGTGCTCTAGAGGCCATTTTCTCGCTATGTGCAAACACCTACAATGTATCAGTTTCCAACGGCTCGATAAATGCCTATCTAATAGAGTCGTCAACGCTCCAAACTATGCAGGATTTCGCCGGAGTCAACGTAAACTGTACCGTAGCAGATGGCGAAACAGCCTCGTCTCCAGCCCTATGCCGCATACAGCCAAACCTCGGAGCCGCGGTTCTTGAGGCTGAAATGGATGGAGATGGGTCAAGATATGTGGCAGCATATTCGGTGCTAGAAGAATTAGCTTTGGCTATGAACGCAGCTATTTCGGGGCGTTGGTCAAAGTTGGTGACGGACGATACGGAAGAGGAGGGAATTAATACTGATAGTGATTCTACAGGTGAGAATCAAAATTCCTAGCCACCACGAAGAAAAACTGACAGTACTCTTCCCTAGCAGTCAGTCAGTCTTCCGTACTGAGTCCATATTATAACACAGGCGTTGCACGCATAGCGGACGCCGTGTCCAATAGCGACTGGATACTGCCAATAAGTAGCCAGAGCCTAGATCACACAACAGGCAATCAGCCCAGCATTCGAATGCTAGCAGGTTCAATAGCCTCCCAACTGACAGCTGCGTGTGTTCTTTTCTCCTCCTTGCCTCTCTCCATGCTAGCCACATGCTAACCTCTCACACAGCATGAAAGACGCAGCTACCCAGGCTTCGCTGTCTAACAGCACTACAGCTCCAGTTGCCACCACGCAGGGATCCGCTCTTTCTATACAACCTGTCCTTACGGTATCCTGGGCTGCCCTATCATTGCTCATGTTCGAAACCGCGGCTACGATTCTTTTCCTCTTTTTCACAATGATAGTGAATGCTTATAGAAAATCGCCTGTTCTCAAGAGTTCGGCTACCGCGCAGTTAGTTGCCTTGGGTGAGAGTGCTCGACAAGCAGTTGGGGGTATCGATGAGGCGAGCATGCTTGATCGCAAGGCACGCGTGCTTGATGTCGTTTATGAGGATAGGTCATTAGTGTTACAGCCTGTGGATAGAGGAAAGATGAGGGTTTAGATAAGAGAGTTCCTATTCGCACCATGATGATTTCCTACTCGCACCTGAAAATTTAATGCCCACACACCAGCAAATAATTAAACCAATGACATAACCAATTTGACAATAACCTAGCCAACCAAATAGTCATATCTCTTTTTAAAGTGAAACCAAACTTGAGTAGAAAAGCTAAAAATCATCATCACAATGAAGTGAAATCCAGACCTCACCTTCTAAAGTCTGCAAAAGGAGTGTATTTGATGAAGTCACACAGAAAATTGGCTTGGCAATATCCCCCGTGAAGTATCATATGCCTGTGTTGATATTCTTGCTAAGCAGCACCGCTATATTGCAGGTGTACAGGATTCAGGTCTGCCTACTTGTGTGCCTCTTATACGCTCCTATGGGTTACCTTGTGCCCATGAAATTCTGGCAAAAAAAGACAGCAAAGAAGCTATTGCGAAGGTCGAAGTTGATTTATATAAGTGGCTAGACAACGAAATCACTGAGGACGACGACATCTTCTTGATTCAGGAGCCAGAAGTTATTCAACGCGGGCGTGGGCGCCCCCGAAAGACTGCAACTTTCAGTGAAGATGAAATATGTGTCTTTCCATTGTCTCAGTCTGTCTACGAAAGTCAAACCATCATCCATCCCATCGCCATCCCCTGTTATACAGCCGATTCCAGGCCAAGGCTCCCGCCATACAACTGCCTCAGTACGGCGCCAACTCAGTCAATGGGAGTATGGCGATAGCCTTGCAGCGAGGGATCAGCAGGATATGGAGACAATTCAAGGCGACGTAAAGGCGGAAACACGGCGAATTACACTGGCAATATCACCAAAGAAGGCATCAGAAGAGGCACCACAGAAGACAGAGGGAGGGGAGGAGGCTACATACAACACTCGGCGCAAGAGGCCCGGAGTACTTGCTTGAATTGAGGAGGAAAGCGATGTTGTAAAGTGGGGCTAGTACAGCTATTTGATTGGCTGGATCTGACTAGTTACAACAATGATCCGACAACTGTGACTCGCATTTTCACAGCTGCTGCCAGCTGTCACTAACATCATCCCCCACCATAGCTTGAGCCGTCCCTCACAGCTTCGCGATCATATCGCCCCACAATTGACGCATGAAACTTGCTTTGAGTATAACTGCCTCTACCCCCGCCTGGGATGCTTCTGCATAGCCCAATTGCCTTGCTTTGCCCGTCTTTTCCTATCCCATCGCTGTTTCATTGTCTGCCTCACCTTCTATTGTCTGTTTCTGTCGTACCAAAAAATGGTCAATTTGCCCTTGTTCAAGCTTGGAGCCTTGTTTGTCCGGCATGTTTCCAAGTATGGTGCTGTAAGCCCTTCTCTGTTAAGCTACCCGCCCTAATGGCCTTCACTAACCTCTGCTTATCTCTTGCGTAGAACCACATCAAAGCCCAAGCCCATGAGCACCCGCACTTCCGTGTCTTTGCCGCCCGCTATGGCCAAGTCATTCATCAGCTAAATATGCGCCTCAACGTCGCCCTGCTTCGCAACAGCACCCCGGCCAAGATCGCTCGCGATAAAGCCACTGCCCCGACAGTCAAGACTAAAGAGCAAACAGAGCGCGAAGCTGCTGCTGCCAAAAAAGCCGCCTGTGGGCCTGCATCTCCCTCTGGGAACAACAGCAATAGCAGCAGCCCGGGCTCACAATCGTCGTCCGCCACCAAGGAAGTGCCAACAAGCGTATGGCGTCGCAAATTTAAACCATTACCCGAGGCCAAGGCAGTTGACCTGTTTGCTGATGTGATAGGCGACAGCTTTATTCTCGGCGTAGCCATAGCGCTACTGCTATACGAGTTCTGGCGCTCGTCGTCTAAGCCGGATGCAAACACTGTGCGCTATGAGGAACTATCAAAGGCGCTGGCTGAGATCAAAGAGAGAGAGGAAAAGTTGGCCGAGCAAGGGGAGGCTCAGAGCAGACGTATTCAAATCCTAGAAGATGCTTTGAATAAGAGGTGGTCGATATTGCCAAGTCTATCGTCATCATCGCCACAGAGCCCATCGTGTGCTGGCTCTACCTCATCAGTCGCCTCGCCTAGTGCGTGAGAGGCCATTGGGGTTCACAGCCCGGCGCGTTTACACTTTTGCTAGAGGTTTTTCTTAACTTCAACTCCCTAGATATGCCCAAAGTCCAGCCTTCTTGAGTCCGTGTCTCGTTCTTCTCGTGGCTACTGTACATATACATATACACTCCCCATTCATGCATCCATTCACGCATCCGGTCTTGCGCCTGTAGCGCATATCACCGTTTTTCCTTTTCCTATTTTCCCTTTCCTTTGGAACATACGATATAGATTTTTGGATTTCATGCCAGGTCAGATTAATATACACACATCTCTTCGTTTAGGGACATTAACAGTGTAGTTTCAGGCTACAAAGCACAAAGATCCAAGTACGAGATGCATGCATAGAAGTATTTACACTAGGACAGGCAATTGCCTTGGATAACAAGAAAAAATCATCGTTAATCACGTGCTCCGTTGCCTTCACCTTCAACTCCGATACCTCTACTATTTCTCCCTGACAAGTAATCTCATGAATAATGCATCCAACTCCCTCCCAGCCATCATGACATTTTCCATGGATCCAGTGTTTTGCACAACGCTGCGCAAACGACCGCCCTGGAACAAAGTCCCTTCGATTCTCAGAAAGGCAGACTCTGCTTGGCGCGGTAAGCCACCCAGCGTCAATATCGTTTCATGCCTTCACGCAATGATAAATCAGCTAACAACGGTGCATTTACCTGCCCCTTTAGAAAGGACTTTAACATTCTACGACATTGCCTTTCCAATTGCTCTTGAAACAGCTGCTGCGGTTCTAGTTGAGCCCCGTTCGGCTAGGGAGGCTGGCGCATCATGGGGAGAGCGTCTACAGAAACTGACCTTGGCATATGGCGGTGCCCACTCGTTTGTTTTTTTCATCTTGATCCATGGGCAATCCGGCGACCAATCCAGTGCAATGGAGGCATTTCTGCAGTTTCAGATCCTGTGGGTTTGCTTACATTTTCCAACCCGTCCGAACCTAAGCATGACGGTGGCTAACAGTGCCTGTAGCACCCTGGAGTTCCCAAGCACCACCATCATCCCACTCACAAACATTGACAGCCTTCCAGAGGTAATCGCCAGGATTCAAGAAAACTTTACCGCACGCCTCATTGAAGAAGAAGATGAGCCTTCGGCGGCAGCCACGCGAATACTCTCGCATTGTGCCATTGGGCCAAAGCTTAGCGATCGCCATACCAATATGCTAGCCGATTTGACGTCTAATCTTGCAGATGCAGCAGTGAAGTTCAGTAGCCCCGGCAGCCGTGATGTGCTTTCTAGTTATATTGGTGAAGCAGACGCCGAACGGGTTGTGCGCTTCTATACGCGAAATACAGTTGTTTAGTTTGAGGTCTCTAGAACTATGATTGGCGGTTAGTTTGTGTGCAGCATATGAGCAAAATTGGTCTATGCCCAACTCCATTACACCAAATCTAACATCCACATACACACATCTAGTCGTGGGCAGTCAATTGGTGAAAAAAACATACCCCCAAAAGCAAAGCTCATATCGCTTGTAGCAGTTAATTACGATTGCAATGTTCTCCCAGTCATGGGTGGAAGCTCCTACAATCGCATTGGCTCGGCCAGCGCAAAAGATATCATAGCCTAAAACAGTAAATTGACCAAGCCCAGCGTCAAGAAGCCGCAAGATTATCGCTTCATGTCAGCTGAGAATCCCCAACGGCCGGCTGTGCTGCTCCGTCTTGTCTTGTCCCCTTGATCTGCAGGGCCTCCTTATTATTTATCTTATTTTTCCAACAACCGAATCTGTAGCCATGTTTTAACCCACGGCAGCGTCAACCCTACCGGCTTCCTCGACTCAAGACAACACGAGAACGAAATCTGCATCTGATTCCAGCTCGCATACGGACGCAGATTTTTTCTTTTTAGCTGCAGGACCAGGGTAAAAAAGCTGGAAAATGATTCCATTATTCGGCTGCTCGCGTCTTTTTTCCGTCGCCCGGAACTGTTGCAGTCCTGTCCTAATCTGGTCTGCGATATTCTGGCTAGCTAGAAACAAGGTTGCAGTAGGCGCAGAATCCAGCAGGCGATAGGCAGGGTGGACCAGTGGACGGCTTTGACGGGGTGGTCTTTTTTTTTTCTTCCAAGATGTTGAAGAAACGGCTGCTCGGTGCAGCATGCAGGTGCATCTTCCATTGGGGTCCTTGTTCTTTCTTTCTATCTTGCTTTCTTTCTTCTTCTAGTCGGATGCAGCCGAGCGTCCAAAATCTAACAGGAAAATGAGTAGGACCAGAGAGCCGGAGCTGCATGAACATGGTGCCTTTCCCAAGGTCCGCATACACGATGCATGTATACTACATGCGCAGATGTTGAGACTACGGATTGCGGACTAGAAGATTCGGGCCTCCTCCGCGATATACTCATGGCATGACCTTTGCGTCGCCAAGAAGATGGGAAAAGCTACTAATTCTTGGTATTGACAAAGTGACCTGGCTATGACACCACTCAACAATCCCATCCATGGATATATGGCCAGGGCCAGCAAGTTGCGGTGATGCCTCCTCAGCTCCTTATTTGTTGGGCAGTTTGCCTAGTATGGCAATCGACGGCTATGGTTTGCTCATTGGATTAATTGACACTAGAAGCAAAGCAGCGTCTGGGCCAATAGCAGGCGCAAGAGGCGTCTGTCTGTTATAAAAACACGCCTTTCTCACCTTCCCTCTCCCTCCACGGAATCTTGGAAGGAATCTTGGAAGGACCCCGTTGAAGAAAAGCATGAAGAAAACGAGCCCCTATCCCACGTTCCTCCCAAAAGAAATTGGGGATGGAGAAAGGAAGTGTGATAAGTTGACAATATCTTCAGCAAGACAACCAGTACTATGACGACACGGGAGAGGTTGGCAGGGCTAGGCTGTGGTTAAATGTGGGCCCGGCTTGGCTGTCTCGTTTCCAGGCCAATCATGGGCGACCATTTGCCGCCGCCGCCGCTGGGGTTCTTTCCGACTTGCATTGCCCCGAGAGTGGAGCAGAGAAGAAGAGGGGTCGCAGGTTGAGTGCAGTATGTACGGCACAGCACATACGAGGTCGAACGTGGACTGGCTCTCTTCGAGTCTCTTTTCCTTTTTTATTCTGTCGAAAACGATTACGGAAGGCAGCCTGCTTGACATGGCTTAATCAAGGGAGGGCGTGCCAGTATCAAGCTATTTTAAAACCAGCCTGTCAACTGGCACTTGATTTTTGTTTCACGACAGAACCCTAATGACACCGCCTAACCCTGGACATGTAGCCCCCGGCAGCAGGTGCAGCCAGCTGGTGGCATGTGCGCACTTAAGCTTAAGACGCCCACTTACACGCCTGAATTGGAGCGCTGTTTCAAGTTATGGTGATCTAACCTTTCTACACCGGAAGCTACCAGAGGCGCGTATCATCGTCTGCAGGAAGCATAGAGTGCTTCAATGACAGGCGATAGTGGTGCCAAATTCTAGACTCTCTGCTCTGCCTGCCTGCCTCCCGTGGCGTGATAACAGCTAGGAGCCGGCCTGTTTGTCAGCAAGCTTCGTTTGTCAGCTAGACTCGTTTTGTTTGAGGGGTTTAACCATGTGATTCGTTTTGTTTAGAGGCCGCAAAGACCTCCGGCCCGAATGACAGCAGCGGTAGAACCTTAGCTCTGCTTGCTTGCTCCCCAGGAAGGGGTGGAAGGAAGGCATTGCATTCTGCAAAGCCATGAAACCGTGGCCCGAACTGGGAGGGAGTGCAGGGCTGGGAAAAGGCAAATGCAACGGGGTGGTATAATGCTAATGAGCTTGCTGGTTGGCCAAGTGTACAGTCTCCCTAAAGTGTCCTGTCCTGGTCGCAGCGTAGCACTTTTACGCCGTCATGATAGCATTCCTAGCACTGCCTGTGATTGGCTGGCGTGTAAGCGCCCACGACAAAAGAGGACAAAAGAATGAAGAGGAGAAGCGAGCCGGGCTGGACCAAGGCTTGGCTTGACTTTCCTAAATCACGAGAGTGGTGGGAAAAGAAAACTTTTTTTTCTTCTTTTTTCCTTTCCATCTTACGTAGAGGCTTGCTGGTGGCCCGTCGTGCAGTTTATGGCCGGGTGTGTGACAGGCGGCTGGGGAGAGACAGGCGGCTGCAGTTTATTATGTTATGTATGTCCCCTTCTCCCTCTTCTCTTTTCTGCACCCTGCCCCTCTATCTTTCGTGTTCCTGACTTTGTACTGCCGCTACATCTTGCTTTTCTCTTGGGTATCTCTTCTGCACCACGTTGTCGTTGCCGAATCTCTGCTGCACATCAAGACCACGTATAATAGGATGTTTAGCTTTCTGTCTCTGCGCTATTCTGTCATTTTCCATATTCTTTAACATTTGGCCCGTCTTCGTCTATCCCTCCCTGCCCCTTGCTTTCTTTTTCTTGAAAACAACAACTTGGCGATCTTTCACGAACATCAAACCCACAGAAACTAAGAGACAGAACAAAACGATAAAAAAGGCTAGGCTTCTGCTTTCTCCACCCAGCTTGCAGCAGCATCCACCAAGCAAGCAGCCTGGCTCCTGTGCGGCTTGGTTGCTTGTGTCATCTTTGCACGAACATCAAACGATATTGCTTTCTCGTGCTTGACCTGCTTTTGGCCCTCTTATAGGCACTGCCCGTTAGCGGAGTTGGGGTCAGGACCCTCTCGGAAGCTCTCTGGGCCGTTGCTGTCTCCATCCACCACTACAGCTGCATTATTTCCCTGATATTGTTTCCAGGAACGGAACAAACGAAGGCAGATCAAGACTAGCGTGAGTATCCCTCTTTCCCTGTGGCTTCAAGATCTGTGTCATCGTTTCTGACTCCCGAGTTGCTAGTAAAAACACATTGTTTTTTCATTCGGCCTGTCTAGACCGGGCCTTTTGTTTAAGCTCTATCAGCATACAGCTCTGTGATCTGAGTCTCAGGCTCAGTGTCAGTCCGTCTCAGTTGGTCTGTTGTTCGCAGGCACGAAACGGATATAGAGTCGCTCTTGCCCAGCCTCATTGGCGGTGACTTGATTTCGGCTTCGTCCCTTTCTTTCTCCTCTATTCACCTGTCCTTATTCTGCATCTTCTCTTCTTGTCTTCACCAGCGAGTTTGGCGGAGAATCTTTTTTGTTCTTTTCTTCCAAGGCGCAATATCAAGTCTGGATTACTTGGTGTTCGTTATTTTCACGTATTATTTTATTTTCCTTTTTTAATATTTCTTGCCTTTTTTTTATCTTTTTTTTTTCATACATTTCCTCTATTCCATCATATTCATTCTTATTACCAAGATACCAACGACGTCACGACTCACACCCAACGCCGGAAATTCTCACGAACGAAGCGTCTCTTTGCAAGCAAGCAATATATTTATACCCCAATCTGTACCCCGTACACATATCTCTCTACAACCCGGCGCTTTATCATGGGCCGTCTTATCAAGAATCACTGGGCCCGTCTCATTGTTCTCACCGCAGCAACTTGTACGTCTCCATGTCCGCATCGCTCTGTGCACCAACCCAACGCTCTTCGTACTAACAACGTCTCCGTACCATAGATCAAGTTGCCGCTGGCATAAATGGCTTCTTCTGGCCCAAGATCTTCTGGGACTTCCTAACCACCTCCCTCGATAGCGCCGTCAAGCCTGTGCCTATACTGCAGATTGCCAACATCGTATTCGGTGTTTTCATGTTCGCGCTGGAGTGGCCCATGCCGCTGATTGCCGGCACTGGCTTCCACCGCAGTATCGAATTTCGACTGGCCTTCCTACCGCTGGTTATTCTATCGGCCGCCCTGCTGTACTCGGCAATCAATGCGGCTCTGTATTATCTCGTGGGCATGGTTGCCTATTTCTGGGCCTTTAGCGAAGGCGAGCTTATTTGCGCCAAGCCTTGGACTCTACCCAAGAGGAACAACACCAACTTCAAAGTCTAGCTGCTGGCTTTCTCTAATCCCTCCACCTCACTGTTTCTTACCACTTGCCATATGCTTTTATCCATGGCTTGCAGGCCTATATCCTGTCATTATCTATGTCTACATCTCCTTTGTGAGAGACACTCTCTACTTTGTAAGAGATCTAACTCTGTTGTTTTTTCCTGATACGCGCATACATACGTTAAGAATGTTTAGCAATTAAAAAAAAGAATAAAATACTTAAAAAATCAACCACATTACTCTATGCTATCCGTGACTAGGACTGGTGGGCTGGCATTGATCGGTAGAGGAGCAGCCAGAGAATCTCAGAGAGAGACGGGTGCATTCTATATCTCGGCATACTCGGTCTGCATCCTGAAATTCCCGACACCTACCTGGCCACCGCTTACCGAGTGTTCATGCTAATTGAAGGGTTGCGCGAGCCGGTGCGCTCGTGCATCTGCCAGAAATACAGCCCCTGTTAGCGATACCGTTTCTGTCTCGATCATCTTTTTCCAAACTCTAGCTACTTACATCGCGCGTCTGCATCGAGCCGCTGGTCAGGATCTTCTTAATCACCTCATCTTCGTTGTGTGTTCCAAACTCGTTGTCGAGCAGGCTGTTGGGAGCCTCGTTGAGTTGGCCATTGGGGCCCTGGTGGTTGGTGCAGAAGATCTGGAATGAAGAGACGAAGTGCGATAGGGGCACGCTCCTCTGGTCCTTCTTCCACTGATGGCACTGCGATTCATCATCGACGAAAACAATGAAGTCGTCGGATTCGCCACGGAAGTGGACGCGGGTGCGGGAAACTTCGCCTCTAGCCATGGTGATAGCGGTGGTGTGTGTGTTTGTTTGTGGTGATGTGTTAGGTGGTGCTGGTAGTACAGTGTAGAGTAGGCAGTGTTGTGATGATGTCCAAGCTCACGATAATCGCAGGTAAAAGACTATTTTGCTAATGTTCGACAACAAGAAAAGGAGGAGGAAATTGGCCATCACTGCTCTCCCAACGCCTTCCCCTCCCTTTTATACCTTTTTCTCCTCCAATAATGCCTCTTCCTTCCCCCAATTTGCCCCTCTCCAAATCTAAATCGATAACCTAATGCCATCCAAGACACACCACGCCACCGAGCTTACCGAAGCTGCTTACCCGTTCTCGGCATGCATTTACCTCTGCCCCTTGTTGTCTCTTGTCTTGCTGTTCTCCTTCCCCTCTTTGTCGATACTTGCCCATTCCGTAGGCATGCATGCACACCTAGTAGTTTTCGTTCCGGGGAGATGCAGGTGGCAAAAGCTAGACTTGAGGCTTTGTAAAGACGAGAATGCGACTCTTTTGTCTGCAGGGCTAGAGGACAACACCGCAATTCCTGGCGTGATTTGGGCGCGATTCGCTCGGCTGCTCCCAGCGGGCCCGCAAGACATAAGTAGGGGGCGAAGCAGTGGCAAGAGACAGCCTCGTTTCTGCTGCAGCGCAATGAGCACTTGAAGGGGCTCGATGTTTCGTTGCTTGGTTTGGCATAGCAGGCAAGCTGGCCTCGCACTATTTGGTTTTGTTAGACGTCCTTCGATCGTACTATTTGCAATTTGCTACTTTTGCCTCATGGATGTGTATTTTTTTTCTGTGAGTTGCACACCGTGCTGTCCCAAGATCGTCACCAGGAATACGACTGAGACATCACATCGCCGTCCCTGATGTCCATGCTTGCAGGATGGGTGGGGCAATCTTCGAAGCAGACGCCGTCCCTCTCAAACGCGGAGCTAGGAAGCACCGCTGCCATCATTTTCTACGGCATTAATTATTTGCCCTTCATGCGTCGCCTGCAAATGTCTTGTTTAACCCTGATTCCCTTCGTTGATGATACGTCGCGTTTGCCAAATACACCGACTTCCAAGGGCCCTTTGTTTCCCATCTGTCGTTTAGCGAGGAGCAGCGAGATCTGAAGGCGGCTAGACAAGGCTTTCTGCCGCCGCATTGGATTGAGATACTGACTGCCATCACAGATGCTGTCTAGGCTAAGATGGCCCCACGCTCCGCCCGCTCCTTGGCTTTGAGTCTCGATGGATGCGCTCATATCGGGTAGTGCTTTGCAAATAGTTGCAGACCGGCAATGCTAGCCGCCGGCTGGTACGACTCGGCCCTCGTTTCTAGCTTCTGCTAGCTGTTAGATAGCGCAGTTGAGCAGGGGAAAGGACGAGTAGTAGAGACTCAGAGACGAGCACGACTGCCAGGCTGACAACCAAAACCGGCACTTCTTCACAAGCTGGACAGGCAGTAGTGATGATATAAAGGCCCCGGTTCTATGGAAGAGAAACGCGTCAAGCAAGATGAGCCGCAAGCAAGTCCATTGTGGCACAGAAGACCCCGTGATGAGAGAAAGTGCAAAGAGGCTATCAAAAACAGAATATGTTGGGGGAATCGGATCTGCCTGTTGTTCCACTGCAGGCGGCCGGCCTATGTTGGGTACTTTTGTTGGACCGCGCCTACCACCCTGTGAAGCTTCCACCAGTATTTGAATGACCTTTGGAAGCAGCCTTCCCCAGAACTTGGCTACAAAGGGAAATTCACTCTTTGTCATCCAGTTTCAGCATTGATGCCTAGCAAAATACGTCTACTCAATGCTCGGCTCCTCCCGCCCCCCTCTCCCTCTTCTATTTTCTATCCCCATTCCCGTCGTGCCCGGCTCTACCAAACAGCGCAGCTGTGCTTTAGAATCTAGCCCAGTTCATTCAAGTGACACAGATCCGCTTGAGCATCTCGTCGCGCAGCTTCTCCGGATCACCCGTCGAGTCAGCGTTGATCAGATCGGTGGTTGGAGGGATCAATCAATATCCTTGTGTTTTCGAGCGTGGCAACGCCTGTGTTGGTATTTAGGAGAGGCAAAATATGGGTAGTGAGAGGGCGAGATCAGCAGTAAGAGGATAAAATCAAGTAGTGGGAGGATGAGGCTTGAGTGTGAAGAAGAGATAGCTTTAATTTGGGGAGGCCGTATTTATAAACAGCTCACTTGATGACATGTGACAACATTTCGAGCACCAAGTGTCAAAAGGTGACCGACTACACTCAGGCCATCATAAACGAACGAATCCAATGCAGAATAGACAATCTGCTCCGATATATCTCTGACCCTCGTCTCTTGTCTCTAAATATGCAAAAAACCTGCGATGGCTTCATTCCTTTAGCCAGCGTCATTGCAGATATCGCGTCGATCGACCTTGTCGTCATCCTTGAGGACCTTGTCCGCAAACTAGCCAAACACTTGTCCGACATAAGTAGCAGCTATTCCTGTCTTCTTCATCACCTGCTGTTGCTCCAACTCTTTGGAATCAAGGGAGATGAAAGGGATGAAGGCGGTCGGTAGCAAGAGAAGATGGGCTTGAGTCTGCATCATGATATCGGGTCCGCCTCCGCTTCTTGCCACAAGCATCCCGCTATTCCTTTTTCCCATTCTCAGTGCTTTCAGTCCAGCCAGATACACCCCACACCATCATGCCACAGGCAAAGTGGACAGCCAACAACACTTGGGTGACCGTGCTCTTCACCCATGTTACGCCGTGCGCTCTTTTAGCCCTCCCCCTCCCCTGCCCATTCCCACTCTTTATCCCTAGATACCCATCTGCATCAACCCGTACATCCCCGGTACGACATTCCAGTTTTCTAGTCTCATGATGCCCCACTCGTCCGGCTCCGGCTCAACTATCTCCCCTGTCTGTTTCGGACATCATGCAACCCATGCATCTTGTTCTCCCTGTTCTCTCGGTTGTTGTTGTCTCTTTTCTTCTTTTGTCCCCTCTTTCGCCTTCTTCATCTAACCCCTAGCCATGTCCCTACCTGCGTATAGGGCTCATTACTTCTCGGAATATTACTCACGTCCCCCGTTTAAACAGGACCCCTCGTTTATGACGTCATTGTGATATACATTGATGTTCCTATCCCACACCCTCTAGAATGATATCCTGCAGTCAATCTTCTCTTCCAAAGAAAAAAGAATGAAATTTCTAAATACAGCGCTCATGATGAACCTCTTTTTTCTTCCTAGAAGTTGCAGGAATAAAATATGAAATGCCCTGACTGTGTGTTAGCTGGAAACAGCAAAAAAAAAAAAATACAAAGCAATCAACGTCCTTCCCATGGGTATTCCCGCGACCAATCTCTCTCTCCCCCAAAATATAAAATAAAATGCAATATTTCACCATTCTGCCCTCCCCATGCATCATCGTCATCATCCCTTCCTCCCGTGATTGATTGCTGTGATCATCGTTCGTCATGCTTCTGCTACATGTAAAAACACGTATTTCCATCCCTCACCTAGATATCCAACTGTCGTCTTAACGAAAGAGACTGCGAATACCATGGGCCATAGACTCGCGATGTCGTCCACTAGACGAGCTCCATCGCTTCGAGATACGTCTTTTTATGTTATCCTTAGAAGGACTCTCGCCGCTGCTTTCTTTCTCCTTTTCACTCTGCCCATCTTCCTCTTTCTCAAGCTCCACCATGCCCGCCTTTGGCTTGGGCAACTTGACAGGGTGAGCTTCTTCCTCAATGTTGGACACAACCAGCACTGAGGCCTTTTCTTCTACCTCCTCCACCTCCCCTAGAACTTTGCGTGTAGAGCAGAATGTGTTATCTGCAGGTTCAATCGACGTGCGTTCACCAGACTGGGCTTTAGTTGGTGATTCATGTTTGATCTTGCCACTTCTACCAGCTCGCATCTCCAGAAAGTCGTCATCGGTGCCAGTTTTCTCGTCGGCATCTTCCGACTCCTCAGGCACCCTATTGCTGACACCAGTCTCGCCTGCGGCCCATATATCACGTATCGTGAATTTAGTAGGAGACACCGGCAGCGTCATTCGTCGCAGTGGCTTCCTACCACATTCATCTTCGATTACAGGGAGCTGCGTTGATGGCCGGAAATCCTGTTCATCTGGAGGGAAATACCCACCCGTAGTATCCGTTGACCTTCGTGTCATGCCGTGAATGATCGGAGACGGCTCATCAAAATATGCAGGCGGAGTACCGGGAGTCATCACTCCAGTCCCCGACCCAGGGGTCATGCCAGCGAGGCTATGCTTGCTGATGCTAGCAAGACTACTGGTCCGTCTTGTGAACGTACTCGTGATGCTAGCAACACTAAGCCGGCGAATCATAGAGGAAGTAGTGGATCTTACTACATGTTCACTGCGAGCCCTGGCAGTCATTCCAGGGAATGGTAGCACCTCTTTGCTCCAAATATCGGATAGCATTGTCTCTAACCTGGCTCGTTCTGCGCGGGTTGGGGCAAGCACTGCAATTCGGTTGTTGCTAGCCAGTAACGAGTGAGATCGGTTAATTGATGTGCCATTGGTCGCCTTGGCTTCCTTGAGCACACACGTATTCTTTAGAATTACTTGACACATTTGGCTCTTGGGCCCAATGGTAGACGCACGGTGAATCGAAATGCGATGGCTAACCGTGCCAGGCTTGCCAAAAATCGCCCCTAAACTCTTGATCTCAAGGTCTAGAAAGCTGCTTTGGTTGAGGGCTGAAGCATCTTTCCATTCAAGATTCATGTTGATGCGAGACTTGAGACGAGACTTCCACTCCAGCTCCTCTTTGGGCGAGCAGGCTGTCATAATGAACTCGAACAACTCATGGTCATGTTCAAATACTAACTTCCATGAAAATGGTGCTGTATGGCATTGGATACCTGTTTGCGATACCGAATTAGTTTAGAACGCATTGCCGGTTGCGGGACTTATTCACAAAAGCAGCATTTAAAACTCACCCCTTCCGTTGTCAACCTCCTCAATGCGAAGGTTGCACAGATCAATACAAGCTTGAATGCAGTATATTTGATCGGCTTTACTTGCTGACGCTAAGCAAAGTACATCGTCATACAAAAGACAAATCATGTACTGTCCGTCTGCAGACTCCTTAGTCTGCCAACAAACATGTAGTGCACCGCATAATTTGATGTGACCAAAGGAGCGAATGCGGTTCTTGGACACGGCATCCAGGCGCTACAGTGTCGAATCAGACAAGGTTAGCAGATGATGCAAGACAAACACAGAACAACACCGATGTAAGGTAATATGCAACTTGCCTGGTTGGAAAAGACCAGCCGATCTTGAAGCATCCAGGTCCGCTCTAGGGTGGTCTTCATGCGAGCATCCGTGGGGGCTTTGTTGATTTCAGTGGTGGCTTCGCGGACCCTGATCAACGCCTCTTCCACTGCCATGTGTGAATTTGGGCAGTCTTCGCTAGGTGTAAATTTGAGTAGTTCACCAAACATCAAAGGGTACCTGCAGATGCGCTGAATTGGCTGTGCACACAAAAAGACGTTAGCAGGGCCTGCACTGACTAGACATGTTGCGACAAATGGAAGTGAAACGAACCTTTACGAGCAGATCGCCGATGGTAAGGGCTTTGCGCGAGGCATTCTCGTGACTGATGGAAGAACACAATGACATAGCGAGTGTCTCCAACCCTTTTTGATAAGCATCCCATTGAGGCATCAGGCGGTGGGCAGCAGCAACATCTTTGGTCATGATTTCGTAGTTTGCACCGTACTCCTTGTAGATGAAAAAACGGCTCATCTATACAGCAAATGGCGCGCATTAGCATGTAGTACATCCAAATAGTTTCTGTAACCCGTTGGTGGGGTCACAAGGACACTTCTTTGTTCTCTTCAGTCCTCATAATCCGCTTGTGTAGAGGGGGGAGGGAGGGTGAAACGAGGAGAACGTTACCTTTCTGGTGAATATTTTGGCTACATCCTCGGTCACCTGCGCCTCTGCAAACATTTCGGGGGACTCATGAGGATGGGAAAGAAACGTGGTTTTGGGCCTCTCAGCACTTGTTGAAGGTCTCAGTTTCATACGGGTCGTCATGGATAGGTCGTTTGTGTTGTTATTGCTGTTGTTGGGTAGACCGCCACTGTCCGTAAGCGTGTTGTAAGTAGACGGCGAGTATTCTAAATGCGGTACTACGCGGTATAGTTCACGTAGAATTTCCTCATGAAGTTCGACAATCGCAGTCAGATTGTGATTTATGGAAGCTCGAAGGGCATCTGGTAAGGTTGGAAGGCCGGCGAAAATAGTGATGTATACCTGTAAAATAGAGTTAGTCTACTGAGCCATTCATCAAATAGTAGCAAAAATTATGCAAACAGAAATTGAGGAACGGTCAAGGAAGGATTCGTTGTCTAACTATGACATACATTCATTAGAAAGCGTACATCGCTAATGTAGCCTTCTTCCGTCTTGATGAGCTCCTCTACTAAACGTCGGCGTTGAGATGCTCGCGCAAGAGCAGCTGGGCTAAGCGGTAAAGAGATAGAGCTAGGTGCGGAAAATGGAAGGTCATCTTCTGAAGTTGACAAACGAGTTCCGACATGTGATGCTCGGCTGCCACGATCGGTGGGTGATATGTAGTGAGACTTGTCAAGCTGGCGTGAGTGTGACTGTGATTGTGAACGGGATCGAGAGCGGGATAAAGATCGGCATGTACTGGCCATGCTTATACTGGCGGTTTTGACAGCACCAACAAATACTGAAGAAGTGGTAGAACAGGTTGAAAATCGCCGACCGCGAACATGCGACAGAGTCGAGCGATCAACATTGTCCATGAGTTGCCAGGGCACATTTGCATCTTCGCCTATGGGTTTAGGACGCTTTTGGGCGCGACGCTGCAAAGTTTTCATCCATTTCTGGAAAGGCGGCGCCTCTAAGCTATTATGGGGAGCGTTCTGATTGTATTGGCTGGAGTTGTAGTGGTGGCGATGGTTGTGTTGTGTGTCGCGACTATGGGTCTGTTCCTCTTCGTCGTCCTGTTCATTTCCACCTTCATTTTCGCATTCAGAGGTGTCATGGTTGTGGGGGTCATCTTCTGGGGCTAGGGGCACAGCTAGTGCTTGGCCGCTGTAAAGCGCATAAGAGGCCATTACAGATGCCTTAGAGGGGACATTTTCGTCAAAAACAGAGTCGAAAGAATGCGAGCGCGAGTGTGTGGGAAAACGGCGTGGGGAATATGAATGAGATGAAGGTAGGTCCAAGGAACTTAAAGCTGTCGCTAGCCCTGGAGAAGCAGCACCACCCTGGTCAGAGTTGGACGTGGTGGTTATAGCGTAGAGAAGCCGAGATCGAGGAATTCCTTCCGTGAGCTCATTGGCAAGGGAAATTGGCCGGATCCAAGGAGGGCTTGCGTGCTGCAGATGGGTATATATTTGGGAGGGAGAATGACGAGGACTAGGTTGTGCGCCAGAGGAATCAAGGTGTGTATGCGAATGCGACATGGGGTGCTGGGACCGGCTCTTGGGTTTATTTTGGGATTGGCTTTTGCTATGCCTGAGCGGTGGGGTGTGATGGCAATGATGATGGCTTTTTGGCAATGCCAATTGTGACGCAGAGGTAGAGCGAGAAGGGTAACAATTAGAGGCAGAAGCAGTAGTAGTACCAGTAAGGCTGTTGTGGGTAGAAGAAGCCAAAGGTTGCGATGTAAGCACAGGGGTGGTAGGCAAGGGTTGCGAGACTGAAGCTGCACCATAGGATGATGAAGCCAATGCCACCATGATCACGTATGGTTTTGGGTGAGCAAGGAAGACCACAGCCCCAAGAACTTAATATGTGAGAATAATTGTAGCGTACCGTTGCAGGGGGGGTATAATACGTGTAGGGCGGTTGTTGGAGTTTTTGTCTGGTTTTCGTAGAGTCCGCCTGCAGCCCGACTTTCCGTGTGGTCTGAGTGAAGAAATAGATTGGTGGTGACAAGTTAAAGCGAGAGGCTGGACTTAAGGATGAGGATATGGGATATGCATCACTGCAGGGCCGGGGGGTGTTCCTTCGGAAGGCTTTTAGAAGCAGAGCTGTTCGTGGTTGATTGAATGTAGAAGGTTGTGAAAGGATTAGTTGGATTAGTTATTCTGTAGGCGTAAGGCATAGGCGTCGTTGGAACTGGCGTTGAAGCGGTGTAAGGCGTAGGTGTAGTAGGCCTAATAATGCAGCTGTGTTGTATGTGGGCTTTTTTCTGCAGCAGCCAATTGGCACGACGAAACAACACATATATGGACGATGCTACACACCGAAAGTTACCAGTCAGCTAGGAAGAAATACCAGAGAGGAGGACAGCAGCGGCAGCAGCGCAGAGAAGCAAAGCAAGAAAAGCCTTCTTGGCTTTTAGTGGAAGGAGGAAATAAGCCCTGACTGATCAGCAGCACAAGGGCTAAAATAAAGAAAAGAAGAGGAAAGATGTAGTAGTAGACGAAGAGCGAAACGAAGAAACAAGGTGAGCAGGAAGAGGCGGCGCCGACGGCGGCGGAAAGGAGGACGAAGAAAATAAATAGAGATAAAATAAGTAGAGGCCAAGATTAGAATTACTAGCTTTTTTTCCTTTTTTTTCTTTTCGTTATTAGATGCTTAAAGCTAGAAGCTACTGTGGATGGATGGTGAAGCCGCAGAAGCTGAAGCAGAGAGGGCGGCAGAAGAGGGATGCAAAGGCTATCAAATAATTCGGAGTTGCAATGCACCCAAATCACGAGGCGTTAAATTTGATGCGAACAAAGAAGTAAAGAATATCTAGACGAGAGAAGGTGAAAAGAAGAACAAGAGAAGACTAAGAAATTGCGCAGGGCCATAACCAAGAATAAAAAGAACGGCTAAATGAAGGAGAAGCCGAAGACAGAAGGAATGGTTTGTTCGCCGAGTAACTTCCCAAGAGACAAAGACGCCTCAAATAAAAACCACAGCGACGGCCAGGACAGAACAGAATAGGACAGGCTGTTACATAAGTAGGCATGTAGTTGCATGTATGCAAACATACTCACAATATACGAAACTACCAAGATACAAAGATACAAAGATACAAGCAGAGCAACATACAGTCGAAAGAGGAAAGACCAGCGTATACCAACTAGGAAGTTGCACCTTTTCTCACCAAGCCACACACACATGCACACATGAAAGAGAGACTCTGAAGCAGCGAGCGGTGTATTAGAAGCAGCCAGAGCAGGCCGGCAAAGAACCATAAAAATAAGAATAATGCAAAAAGGGACAACAAACAGCTGACTCTACTGCATGCGCAAGACTATAATCAGTAAAAAAGAAAATGAAATCAGAAGCCGTAGCTTTCGTCGCTTTTGTCAATTTAGCGCGGCGTGTTCCTGCCGGTGGCAACTACTCTCCCTAAATATTGTGTCAGTTCCTTTTTGGGACAACAAGCTTGCCATGATTTGCCTGTCGAGCTTGGCGAAAGGGTACATGGTACTTGGGGTACTTGGGTACTTGGGCTTTCGCCCAGATGACCGCCTCTTCACCAACACAGGAGAGACACGCTCACATAGAGAGGGGGAAACTGAGCAGTGCATACGGACATACCACGCACACAAAGAACTGCTTAACGAAGGCGCGCGGATATAAAGGGCAAGAGGCGTTCCTTCAAGGGCAGGCAAGCCATATCCAGAGCAGCATTGCTCCGTCTGAGTCAGTGTCTTAATTTGCAAAGCCGCAGTAGACATCACACAAGCCGCTAATAGAAAACGACTTAAAGCCTTATTACAAGTTTGTATGGCAAGAATCGCCCCCCTCCCCCCCAACCCCACAATAGAGCCACAGATAGCTCTATCGGGTGGTGTGTAAGTACATACTTGTATCACACAGGGTGCATGAGTACAGCTAGCAACACACTTTCATACTCATTCATACTCATGCATTCAAATATTCACATGCCCATACTTGGGCTCGTGGCTATTCTTTTTTCTATTACATAAGATCAACGAGCACTTCACGCCTCTTGTGCCCTCTTCAGGAGTAAAAACCCTCAAATCAATCTTACAGTCAGGTTTCAATGTCCACGTATACGATGCAATCATTGCGAGCACGCCCAGAAGGACCAAAGCCTAGATTTACCACTATTCATATATCCTAAAACAGTCCTTTTCTACGACAAGTCGTGTCGTGTCTTGAGGATCAGTAGCGGCCTTCTGATTAGTTGTTGGTCAATCACGGGCGTAATGAGAAATCAACAAGGCCTGCATACATAGACTTAGCTTCATTGCATACACACACATAGGTACACGTCTCTCCATCCTCTTCCTCTGTACTTGCGGTCAACAATTCCACCATCAAACAGGCTTGCCCACGAGGGATGAAGAACGGACTCTTCTATCTGAGGCAAGATATGCAGCCCCATCCGGCCCTTGAGCAGCTGGAACTCCATTCCCCCTAGCCCATCCGATCCGCTATTTTCTTCGGCCTCCTCGCCTCGGTGTTTTGTCACAACCAACGACTACAGCACGTTGCGCACATACACACATCTATTCAGTCAGCACGTAAGCTATCCATGTCCCTATCTGTGCGCAAAGCGAAATGCTTGTCCCCTGAATGATGATGACCCAACCTCACCTTAAAGTTATCAAGTGCTTGCTACATGACCTCAGTGTTCAGGCATACGACTCGAAATCTTACCATGTGGCAATAAATAAAGTCTTTGCTACGCTAGACAATTCATCACGGACCTAAACGGTGTCGGCGGCAATAAAACAAGAGGCTTCCCATTTGCACCACCTGGGCCCCAGGCGCAAAAATGGAGTTTTTCTTCTTTTTTTGGCTCAAGGTAGCAAAGAAACCACATTCAAAGGACCAAGGATTATTAACAAAGTTCGTTTGTCAATAGTATAACCTGGTAGAAGGGTACTGGGCTTCCAAATGCATCCTAGCCTCAAACAACTAAAATTTGGCATCCTTTGTGTAGTTTCTATTTGCATTCTTTCGTGAGATGTTTCTTACGCTTTGCCTTTATTCCATTCCTCAACTCAGGGTCAGTGCCAAATAAAAAAGAAAGAGAACAAAGAGGTTGTGTTGTGCGATACAGGTTCTTACAGCCGCGTCATCTGGTTGTTATGGGCTATGATCAACATTCTGCGTGCGTACACAGAGCACATGAAAGCGCTTCTATGCGCAGTAATGTAGTAATCAGTGTCCGCCGCAGTTCGTATCGTAGTGCAGATGCTTAGCGTAGTTGGAGCAATATAAGCTGAAGCTCTACCTGCATCGCTGTTCAACTGCGTAGTGTGTGTGGTGTGTACCGTGTAGTGCATTCAACGCCGGAGAAAGGAGAGACAAGTCTCGGGCCAACCACAACCACCCAACACCAAAGTCTGGCCTCTACTGCCCCATTCGTCATCCGGTGCAAAAAGCCCAGATGCTCTGATTTTCTCGCAGCTTTTTGTCTCAGACAACAGAGTTCCATTGTTTCCTCCAGGCCAGTCCAGTTGGTCAGGTTGCAGGCCCGCTGCCTGCTCACAGCAAAGCCAGCCTCCTACCCCCCCCCCCCTCTCCTTTACCAGGCCATCCTCAATAGGCTCTCTCTCTCTCATTTCCTACCATACGAATTTGCCGCCCAAATCCAAGAAGCCTAAACCTGCAAAATGGCAAAAAGGTGATAAAAAAAGAACAAATAGAAAGGATGGGCGAGGAAGCAAACGAGGAGGAGAACTCGAAAATTAAACGCACAGCACACAAAATGCAGTCTCGGACAGGGGCTACCCATGGCTCTCAGCCCACCTTACAGGCATAGAAGCTTCTGTAACAAGAGTTAGCTCTGCCCTGTTGGTCCCGCTGCTTCTAGCCCTGGAGTGGGGGAAACTTGCGCCTAGACTGATCTGATGGCCAGGCCAGGAACCGAATCCCGTGGGTAACAAACTATCAGGGCATGCATAAACAGCTCTCGAGTTGTTCTACGCCCTGCATACCAGCCCAATTAAACAAGCCATCCTTCTAGCCCTTTTCGTCCTTTGCGATCCTTTTTGTGCTGTTGACTAACAGTGGCGTCGGCTTAGGCTCAGCTGCTGTTGTTGTTCGCTGTTGCCGTTGCGCTTTCTCCCATTTCCTTCTCTATTCTGCCCTATACTTCCCTTGTCCCTCTCTTGGGGGGGGCGGCGACAAGTTTGCTGTTGATATTAGGCAAGTTATGATGTCATATCGCCATCTCAGGAGGGGCCAGCTCTAGTTGTTTGTCTTGAGAGACTCGGGCCTATATGACATGTATACAAGCAGCCCCCTATGTCGCACTTGTCGCCATGTTGTTCAGACCATGCTGCTTGCTCACCGTTGTTCTCAGTGGTCAATCAAGTCAATCAGATTATGTACAGCGAGCAGAGTGATACGCCCGAATACGTACTGGTATGCCAATATATGCAAATCCAGGCATGAATGACACCAAAAAGAGAAGGGTCCAAGATCCTAAATAGCACTGACGTGGTGGTCAGGGTTAACCCCAAGCCGTAACAATTGCAAGGGTTGTTGCGGCAGGCTGCTAAACATAGGAATAATGGGTGCCCAAAACAATGCCGACTGGTTGGCGCCAATTTTCACTACACAAGGTAGGTATTCTAGATGATTCTCGTTCTTTTTGTTGCTAAGACATGGAAATTGCTTTTTGTGTGGAAATAGAGAATATGAAACAAGACAAGAAAGGAGGCTTTGATAAGTCGTACTAGAGAGCTTGTGGTTGTTAGTTGTAGTATTACATAACATCATTTTTTGGTTAAGCTTTCATCGGTGTCCTAAAGAAAAGGAAGGCAGCCCTTAATAAGCCCCGGGATTGGATCTCTAACGCATGCAGAAGGCGGTCACGCTTTTCTGCAGGGCAAAATCCTCTTCACCGCCTGTGTAGAGTCTAAGAAAGAAGCTTAAACGACACGTTCGCCATCTGACGATAAGGCGGAAAAGAGAAGCATCCATGATAAACTAAAGGAGCGACAAAAAGCGTCACCCATTAACTCCTGTCTTTGCCTTATTTCGCTTCGCGCCCGTCTATCGTTCAGGCCCTTTGTTTTTGTGATCTATTGTGTGCCTTTTTTGCTTCACGCACGCACCAAATAGCTCAGGTAAGCTGCTTGAAAGTTGCATCATATTTCTGGGCTGGAGCTTTTGCATGTACTTGTACATGCATGCATTTATTTGCCTGCACAGTCTTTGCACCTCAGGCTCGCTCAATGTCCCATGCTAACACTAGCATGCCCTCTCAGGATCTGATTCTGCGCATACTTGTTCTTCTCGCATATCGACATACACAACTCCCTGATACACCAACTTTGTCTCACCACCCGCACATCAATTACATCACCAACAACGGACGTCCTCCCCCCCCCGTCATATCTAGCCCTTGGCCTCTGAGCCATTCTTTCGTTCGCAATGGAAAGCGCATTCGCTAAGCCCATTGAGGACATCTTGTCTGCCTTTAATGTAAGCGCAGACAAGGGCCTCTCCGACCAACAGGTCATCGACCTTCGCGCCAAACATGGCCGTAACTGTATGTTCTCATTCCTAACGGAGTCGAGATGAGTCCCTTCCGCTAACATCACACAGCTATCGCTGAAGAGCCCCCCACCCCCATCTGGGAGTTGATTTTTGAACAGTTCAAGGACCAGCTTGTCTTGATCCTTCTTGGCTCTGCTGCCGTGTCGTTTGTTCTTGCCCTGTTTGAAGATGAGGGCGGTCTAGGTGCCTTTGTCGACCCTGCGGTTGTACGTATCTTTGCCATTATTTTGTGTTTCTCTCTTCCATTGCATGAAACTAACGCCATCGCGCTGATGGTTGTATACATACTAGATTCTCACAATTTTGGTTCTTAATGCTGTTGTTGGTGTCTCCCAAGAAAGCAGTGCCGAAAAGGCCATTGCCGCTCTCCAGGAATACTCCGCAAATGAAGCCAACGTAATCCGAAACGGCCATGTATCTCGAATCAAAGCCGAGGAACTTGTTCCCGGCGATATCATTACCGTTACAATTGGCGACCGCATCCCTGCCGACTGCCGCCTAGTTTCTATTGAAAGCAACAGCTTTGCAGTTGACCAGGCCATCCTTACTGGTGAGAGCGAAAGTGTAGGCAAGGACGATGACTTCGTTCTTGAAGACGACCAGGCTGTCCTTCAAGATCAAATCAACATGCTCTTCTCTGGAACTACCGTTGTCACCGGCCGTGCTCGTGCTATTGTTGCCCAGACTGGCTCTTCCACCGCTATTGGTGATATCCACGAAAGCATTACCGCCCAGATCTCTGAACCTACACCCCTCAAACAGAAACTCAACGACTTTGGCGACAGCCTTGCAAAGGTCATCACTGTTATCTGCATTATGGTCTGGCTGATCAACATCCCTAACTTCAATGATCCCTCCCATGGCAGTTTTGCCAAAGGAGCTATTTACTACCTCAAAATTGCTGTTTCCCTGGGTGTCGCTGCTATTCCTGAAGGCCTGGCCGTTGTTATCACCACCTGCTTAGCCCTGGGAACTCGCAAGATGGCCGCTAAAAATGCTGTTGTTCGGTCTCTGCCTTCTGTCGAGACTCTTGGCAGTTGCAGTGTTATTTGCTCTGACAAAACTGGCACCTTGACTACTAACCAAATGAGCGTCAGCAAGGTTGCCTTCCTCTCGGAGACTGGTTCGTCGCTAGAGGAGCTTGAAATTAAGGGGTCTACCTTTTCTCCCCGTGGAGATGTCCTTAGCGCTGGCCAAGTTGTCTCTGACGTCACTCGCTCCTCTACCACTGTTCGGCAGATCGCCAAGGTTGCTGCTCTATGTAATGACGCTCGTCTTGACTACAACGCTGCTGCCGGCGTCTACACTAGCATTGGTGAGCCTACCGAGGGTGCTCTCCGCGTTCTTGCTGAAAAGCTTGGTCCTTGTGCTCCCGAGACCGCCCAACCCGCCGACTGCGTTAACCACGCTAGTTCTCTGTATGAGCAGCAGTACCCCCGCCTATCTACCTTTGAGTTCTCCCGTGATCGTAAGAGCATGTCTGTCGTTGTGCAGGCTGGATCGCAAAAGAATCTACTCGTCAAAGGCGCACCTGAGTCTGTTCTAGAACGTTGCACCCATGCTATCCTTGGGTCTTCCGGTACGAAGGTCACCCTGAATAGCCAGCTGGCTGCTTTTATTTCTGCTACTATTACCGAATATGGCAACCAGGGTCTGCGTGTTATTGCTCTTGCCAGCGTTGATGATGTCTCGTCCCACCCACTGATTTCTACTGCTGGTACTACTGCCGAGTATACTCAAATTGAACAGGGGCTCACCTTTGTTGGTCTCGTCGGCATGATGGATCCCCCTCGTCCTGAAGTAGCCGGTTCCATTCGCCAGTGCAAGGATGCTGGTATCCGCGTTATTGTCATCACTGGAGATAACCGCAACACTGCTGAGAGCATCTGCCGCCAAATTGGTGTTTTCGAAATGGATGAAGATCTCCACGGCAAGAGTTACACTGGCCGCGAGTTTGACAACCTGTCTACCTCTGAGCAAATTGAAGCCGCCAAGAATGCCTCTCTGTTCTCTCGTGTCGAGCCTGGCCACAAATCTAAGCTGGTTGATATTCTCCAAGGCCTTGGTGACGTTGTTGCCATGACCGGCGATGGTGTCAACGACGCTCCTGCTCTCAAGAAAGCCGATATTGGTGTTGCCATGGGCTCTGGTACTGATGTTTCCAAGCTTGCTGCTGACATGGTTCTGGCAGACGATAACTTTGCTACTATTGAGCTTGCCATTGAGGAAGGCCGCTCTATCTACAATAACACTCAGCAGTTCATTCGTTATCTAATCTCCTCAAACATTGGCGAGGTCGTTTCTATTTTCTTGACTGCTGCCCTTGGAATGCCCGAGGCCCTAATTCCCGTTCAGCTTCTTTGGGTTAACTTGGTTACCGACGGTCTCCCTGCTACCGCCCTCTCCTTCAATCCTCCCGACCATGACATCATGAAGCGCAGCCCCCGCAAGCGCGATGAGCCCCTAATTGGTGGTTGGTTGTTCCTGCGTTATCTAATTATCGGTACTTATGTCGGTGGTGCTACAGTTGCTGGTTACGCTTGGTGGTTCATGGTCAACTCTGAGGGCCCGCAGATCTCCTTCACGCACCTGCGCCACTTCCACCGCTGCAGCACTGAGTTCCCTGAGATTGGCTGCGCTATGTTTTCCAACGACATGGCCAAATCCGCATCGACCGTTTCGCTATCTATCCTTGTTGTTATCGAGATGTTCAACGCTGCCAATGCGCTATCATCTAGCGAGTCATTGTTCACGCTGCCACTGTGGAAGAACATGATGCTCGTTTATGCCATCATCTTGTCTATGACACTACACTTTGCTTTGCTCTATGTACCCTTTCTACAGTCTCTCTTCTCCATCGTACCGCTCAACTGGAACGAGTGGAAGGCCGTGCTCGTTATTAGCGCGCCGGTCATTCTTGTCGACGAGGTTTTGAAACTAGTGGAACGCCGTTTCTTCACTCACGCTGTTACTGTCAATGTCTCTGACAGTAAAAAGAAGAACTAAGACAGAGGGAAAGAAAGGGAAAAAAGAACACCTTATTTCTACTGATCCAATCCAATCTTTTTGTGAAGAAAACAAAGAACTTCATGTACCAATAAATTTAACCACCATATCCCTTCTAGCTAGAAGAAATGCGTGTTGGTAGGTACGATTATTATAAAATAACAAGATTTACACGTCTACATAGTCCTCATGTGATGCGATACATTGTAAAAGCTACCCATATCATTTAGCATGTGTAATTGAGCAAAATGAGTCATGAATTGTCGTTTATTTGATGAACCGCATCTAATGTTATCGTATCTTGGTGAGTATCCGACACACGGAAGAGGATTAGCTTCCACTATTATCCCAAAAAAGGGCTGTTGGCAGAGCAAATGTCCTATCCCCCCCGTGCGCTTCCTCTTTGCTCGCCCCCTCTCCTGTCTTGTTGCCTAATATTCTAGGCTTAGTCTTGTCTGCTCTTCAGTAATCTTAGAGTCACCTTATCCTTCTCAATAATGTACACGTGGGCACCCCAGCCGGCTAGGGCGTCTCGGTCAACAGCGTTGAGCATGGCCTGCGATACCGTCTCGAACAGATCCTGGGGGGCCTACAGAAAAAGTAAAATGAAGAGTTAGCAGGCTATAGGAGATGGAGAAAGAGACAGACAATCAAGCTTTCTAAGGAGCTTGAGTTCATGGATACATACCAGATCCGGCTCCCATAGGCTTTCGCACATGCCAAAAAGCTGGTCGGATGCCGTGCCCGACACAATAAAGTCCTTTGCAAAGTCAATGCAGCCAATGCTGTCGAAGCCGCAGATGAAAGGTTGGGATGTTTTAGGGTCTAGACCAGCAACGACAGGGCTGACAAAGTAGGGGCCAAAACGCCGCTCATAGAGAGACGAACTGACCATGTTGGCAAAGGTGCGCGGGGCAATGTTGCGCTCCTCGCGCAGGCGGTACATATTAGTTTTGTAGCGGAACAGGTCGCTAACTGTATTGACATCGGTGGCCAGGCCCGTCAAGCCTAGGAAAACGTCGCCGAACTGAAATACCTTGGGAAAGTTGTTGGATACCGTCAGAGCTTGTAGACCTAGACGCAGATCGCAGGCAATGGCCACGCAGTCCTTGCCAACCATAGCCACGCAGGCGCCACCATCTACACAAAGGAGAGGGAGAGGAAATGTTAGAGAATGCCGGGTTTACTATGACGTTCTAGAGACGGCACTGGGTGGCTCCGGTACATAGGAGAGTTATAGGCACGGATAGGTAGGTAAGTGGGTGAGAGTGTAGCGTTAGCTTGAGCTAGAGAAAGACGAACTTATCGAGAAAGGCGATGACTATCATAGCAAAAAGGAAAGTTAGCACTCGCAGCAAAAGTAAAAAAGGCATCCCGCCAATATGTCTGAAGACAAGCGCGCCTGACGAATGACGAGAGACGGAGCTTCGATCACGACCAAGCAAGCAAGAGTCGCCTTACCATGATGTCTAGAGCTTGTGTAAAGAAAGAAAAGCAATGCCGATAGGGAGCTTTATCAGGGCGAGAAACGAAGGGTCACGTCACGTCAATAGTGTCAAGCAATAACAAAAGCAAGAGAGAAAAGCGAATAGACTAAGATAAACTTGTGATTGGACTATTGCTTCTCATCAAAGCAAGAAGGCTACTAGTATCTGGCGAAGCTTCACCTCTACAAGGCAGACGGGCCCTGCGTAGACAATCGGCTGATTCTCGGTAAATATACGCTCTAGCCCATTGATTGGCCAAAGCTGGCTAGCTCCCTAATCACCAACGTACGCTGGATGCCTGCAATTTGTTAGCTGGCTGTAGGGGGCACGTTGCATACTTGGGTTTTTTGCAACTAAGCACTGCCAATCCCAAGGTAACCGATACCTAAAAACAGGCAAAGTATAAAATGTCTACAGCAGGTGAAGATGAGGTAAATGGGTAAACCCCACTTTGTGGGGCTCACGGCGACAAAGCAACATGAAGCATTGTTGATATAAAAAAGACTAAGCTTTGCTTCACCTCTTGTTGCATTGTTGATGACCTCTGCTTAGCCCGCGCTGTTCTTTTTGGATTTTCATATTGCACGTTCACCATAGCGTTATTTTAGCCTTCTCGTTTTATAACCTTTCCTTCTAGACGCTTCCATCCGTCCCACCACAAACCTACACTACCAAGTTAGCATCGTGATAATATCACAGACTGGCTTCGATACTTAGCTCTCAAACCGCTCTCTTTTTACACGAAGTCTACACTCCTTATCCCCCGGCTCATCTCCAGTTCAATGTCTTCTCACGTTTGGGTCCTAGGCTCCGACCTAAAACGTACCCAGGTTAAGGTGACGCCCAGCACTTACCTTTCGGACGTTCTTGCTGAGGCCTGCAAGAAGTTCAACATTTCTAGTGATAAGTATCAACTGAGGTACGGCAAGCCCCAGTACTACTCATATATTCTCGTGCTAACCAATGGAAAATAGACATAACCAAAAGCTTGTCGATCTCTCTTTGCCATTCCGCCAGTCCAAGCTCACCAGCGGTGCCAAGCTTGACCTTGTGGTGAAGCCCAAAACCCCGTCCATCGTCAGCGTTGCCATCCAGCTACCGCACCCAGAGAGTACACAAATCCCCGCCGGCCGCATTATCTCCAAGTTCCCCAGCAGCTTCACTCTATGGCAGGTTTTGCGACAGGTTGAGAGTGGGCCGGCTAGTCAGGGCAGAACCCTGAGAATTACCGACCGTGCTACGCCAATCAGTAGTACTAGCGGGGCTGGCCAGTTATACTACGAGATGCCGGCACTTAACATCATGGGCCGCGAGTTCACCACATTTGCCGATTTCCAAAAGACGCTTTCGCAGTTGGGGTACAACTCTGGGAGCGTCCTCATGCGCCTGTCCTTCAAGGTAACAGATCAACCGCTTTTCTCGGCTATCGAAGAGATCAATGCATATTTCAAGGACGCCGAAGAAAAGACGGATGAGACAACAAAATATGAACAAAATGGATCCCAGTCCCCCGTACCCTCACCAGAAGACAAGGACATGTCCACAGCCGATACCCTCAAAAGCACCATCCCTATCAATCCAGAGCCAGTCGAATCAGATACTGCCCCTAAATCAGAAGCCAAAGGTCCAGACATCCAGAATCTGCCTGCCGATCCTCTCCAGCCTGTTGGAATCTTTTCCGCTCCAACAACATCTACACCTGCCGCGGCGCTTATGCCCGTTGAGGACACCGATTTCATCCCAACTATCGCCCATGCCCAAAGCCATCAAGCCCAGCTCATGCTCCAATCGCAAAATAAACGCCTTCTCTCCGACTTAGAGCTTGAACAAAAAGCCGCTGAAAGAGCTGCCAAGTTGGCTGCTACCAGCACTGTTGCTACCAAAGTGCGCTTCCCTGACAACTCCTCTGCTCAATGGAACTGGGGCCCCAACGCTACAGGCAGTATGCTTCACGCTGCCGTGCGCAAACAGATGGCTAACCCATCACTGGCCTTCCGTCTGGTTATGATGCCTGGCCGCACAGCTATCCTGAACGATCAAAAGACCCTTATCAAAGGCTACAAGCTTGTTGGTGGTGTCGTCGTTACCTTACTTTGGGACGAAAGCGTACCCAAGGATGCACGCACCAAGCAGTTCTTGACGCCAGAAGCTTCTCAGCAAGCTCAAAAGATCGTTGTGCCACAGCCAAAAGAACTACCTGAGTCAGGACTAGCTAATGAAAAGCCCACTATTGTTCAGGCACCAAAGAAGGAGAGCAGTGGGGGAAACAAGGTGCCCAAGTGGTTTAAACTCCCAGGCAAGAAATAAGACTGTGAACCTACTAGAATAGTTAGACGTTAAGAATATATGCATCACAAAGGAAGCCCTCACTAGCATTGTGTCCCATCATGACTCAGGCTAGCATTGGTCTCAGCAGAAAATGCCAAATCGGTACAAGGCGCGAAAACAAAATATGAAAACACTCACCCTTCCCATCATCATACATAATCAAAAGCTTGCAGGTCACAAATCTCGCATGACATAATCACTCAGCTCTAACAAATAAATTCTGTACTTTTGTTTTTAATTGGCCTTTTGTGCTGTCATTCCCAGTTTTATTAACCCATTTTATGAATGTCCTTCCAACGTCATCTCTTCATACTAATTAGTTAAAAGAGAGGTTCAGAAACATAGGAAACTGCACTTAGTGGCCAAGGCGACGGGCCTCAGCGATGACGCGGGTCATCTCATCAACCTTCTTCTTGGCACGGCCGAAGGTTCCGAGCTATAAGTTTTGTTAGTATGGCGTTTCAGAGACATTATGTTATGGATGGTGGGTTGACTGACTCTCCGCTTCGCCAGCTTGCGAGCACGCTTGTCCTTGGAGTTACGCAGCAGCTCAATAACGCGGCGCTCGTAAGGGGCCAGACTATAAGGTGATACAATGTTAGTTGCCGTAGATTAAAAATATAAATGTTGTAAATAATAATGGTTTGAGGGCATGTTATGCCCACTTGCTATTAGGGGGACAAGAAACTTACCCGGAAACCTCCTTGACGACATCGCGGACGAAAGCAGTGCGCTTGCTCAGGTGACCCTTGGTGCGGGAGATGCGAGCCTTCTGGACGCGGGGGGTGGTTTTCTATATATGAGCCGTCGAGTCAGCGTCCATCGTCTGCGTTAAGGTGGCCCAAAGCAGAGACTAACGAATTCACACTGAATCGCACAAATGATCGAAGAAAGCAAAAGGCAGCTTGTGACTAGCCGACATAGCAAGCGGCGGCATAAATGGTACGGTTCAGGCACCAATTGCTCGTCTCAGTTTGCAAGTAGCTGGTCAACAAGCCATGCATGTAGCTCTCGTGCGTTGTGTTCCGACTCAGTGTTCAATTCGCTTGTCTCGCTGTCGTACCCGAAAGCTTCTAGTCTTCGTTGTTTCCAATGTCTCTCGACGCAAGATTTCGCTTGAGTAGTGAGGCACTCGTGATTGAAAACTTCTCAACCAGCAGTAACAGGACGAGGGGAGGTGGGCAGCAGAGATCCTCCAAGAGGTGAGACTTCGACACGTACGTGACCGTGGTTCAGGCCAGTGGCCAGACCGGTGCGGATAGAAGCTTCCTTAGACATTTCGATGATGTGTCGTCGAACCGGAGAAGATATCGATTTGGTTAGCAAAAACTATTCCCAGCCCAGAAGCGAAACTCATGAAGTATCACTATCCTGCGAAAAAAAATAGTGGGTAGTGAAAAGGTGGGTCAGTTTCCAGAAAAATTTACTTGTGTGCTCACGTGACTATGGGGCTTAATATGTGGCGGAATTCACATGTGGCGTAAACTTAACTCAGGCGTACAGACAAGACCCACAAGAAGCCGACCTTAATCACTCTCCCTTGTTTCCTCAATTCATGAAAAAAAAGCCAACGTCAAATAGGTCTTGTTATCCCTATCCTAGCTGAAAACAATTGGACCTGTTTTTTTTATGTCTAGGGGTTTTCTCAATATCTTGTGACATGTCTGATTTTTGGCAAGACAGGCCGAATAGTGATGTGAACAGTTGAATCAGTAAAGGCCAAAAGGACGAGCGTCCTTGTCAGTTTCTTCAAGCTCATATTATTAAGCGGCGCCATGTCTTTAGCCCAGTCTCTGTGGAACTCCAATACGCCCCCGAGCACCAAGACCACATAATATTACGCCACAAGCCTATTAGCAACGTTGCGCTAGAACCGTCCGTTGATCCCGATGCTGAGCGGAATAGCTAGCCGGTTACTACTATACAGCTCCTACTCAAGGGAAGGGATCGAAGCAGGAGGTCGGCAGAGGCCTGAATACCCGCATGCCTTTAAATCCCGTCAATAGCAATGTGTCAAGGGATCCATAGTCTGTCTGCAATGGTTCATCCCGTCACAGTGCTGTCGCTTTAGGACGCTCAAGGGAGATTCAGAAGCCAGACAGAACGCCGCCGGAGTATCTCAGAGACGCAAAACCTTTGCATAGCTGCTAGCTTCCCTGTTGATACTTGTTTTGAGCCTTGGGCTAAGACACACTAGTATTTCAAGAAAGAAGGCTCTCGGCTACTACATTACACAGCCTTTCCAACTCTTTTCCGGGAACAAGGCCATCTATGTATGCACATTGTACACTTAGATGCATTTGTCCGTTCCATCTCGTTTAAGTCACGCTCTCGCGAGGTATTTCTGTATTTTTTGTCATGTGAGATCGTATATGTTACAATCTGGTAAAAAGCTGGGCTATTCCTTTTTGCTTGGCTTTCTGACACCCGGCTTAGCCTTCTTCCTTTTGCAGACCTTAATGCTCAAGTGCGGAACTCGGGTGTTAGGTGAAAGGCTTTCCATGCCCTTTTGTTACTCATGAGACCCATCAAAGGTCCGAATTGTCAATACCGCTGTGCGAGGAAGGAGGACGAATGTTTGTTTTCGGCCACATCAGCTTACACTACATACTAAGCACTCACCTAGATATTTTGAAGCTATTGACTTGTAGGTACTAGAGCAATCAGCCAACAATCTATGTGATAACTTGAATGTATTAAAGGGCCCCCCTCTTTGCTAAATATATAATTCAACCCAATTCCTCCTTGCCATCAATTTCTTTATTCACTTCGCTATCTCCTCTCACATTGTAACTCTAACATTATCCTATATCTTGTCTCCGTTCAAACACACCAGCACACGTACATATATTCCTTTCCATTTCACAATGCTCCCCAAGGTTTTCTTCTTTGTCCCCGCCATTCTAGCATCCGCTGTTCCTAGGCAAGAGAGCTGTGCAAGTGATCGTATGCCTACGAAGTTCGTCATTGACAATTTATCTGGCACTTCCAACGACACTGGTGCCAGCTTTATTGATCTTACTTTCACTTACACACCCTATTCATCCTCCGGTGTCCTTTCTCCTCCTGTCACCTGCTCGTATGACGCCTCAACTGAGCCTGTCAAGATCCCCGGCCGCTCTAACCGCTGGGCCTGCAAGGACCCTCTGGTCCAGTTTCTATATAGCTCTGGCCGCCTCACCATGGTTCAGAAGACTTGTATTCAAAATGGGTAAGCTTTTGATGGCCCGTCACATGTGTTAAGTTGCCAGTCCTAACGATGTGCTGTAGATCTCCTACTATTGAAGCCACCGGCAGTGTTCAACCTACTTTAGGATGCACGCGTAGTTTCCCAACTCATCGCTGCTTCAATTCGCAAGTCAACGGAACTTTTGTTAGTCTAGCACCTACTCCTCCTTCTTCGTGAGATTTTATGATCATTTTTTCTCATCATTCATCATATTACATGACGCTTTTTTTTTCGTTTGGGGGGTCTCATTGAGTTCATACCCTGAGAAACTTGGGGGTATTTAAGAAACCGGACATCCCATAGCCAGTCCATACATACCGCCTATAGCACACATACGCTGAATAGTAATATCTAATATCACTTATTTTCATCTCATTTAAAATCAACGTCATAGCTGTTAAGCTAAAGCTGAAGCTGTTGTTGGTTTATGCATTGTTCGAATATGTAACCCTAGTAACCCTATATCTCAAGAGTAACTCTATTCTAATTTTGCACACATCACAGACAATTTATATCCATCACATACAAAGACTGATGGGGCAAAGTGAATAAAACTTTCTATGTCAATATCGTAGTACTGCCTATGAAATATAACATGCATGGTAATTTATATTGCTTCAGTGTTGACATGAAATGTGCAGATTGTTTCAATCGCAAAGCCAAGATAATATGCGACTGACCAAAACTACCTATCCAGTCTAGTACAGGCGCTATTCTAGGGAATGACCTCATCAGTATTTTGTTCGTGTAATGATTTACCCCAACATTTAAAAAAAGCCAACCACCACTAAGGAGAAGCACGTTTCCAAGCACCAACAAACTGTACCTATCTCATGACGAAGCATCAAGTGACCTGAATTATTGACACACTGGAAATAGCGCCTATATCGGATCGAATATAAACTACAACGCGCATCTTCTAATTTAGAGTGTAACGCGCTCACTATCACTCTATTGCACTATCGTCAATCTGTTTCCCATTCTGCGAAAAAACCGGTTCTGTCATTTAGTCCCGTGGCCGCCTTGCTACTATTCTCTTTGTCCTTTCAATAGACCAATGATTCATTATCGCCACACCGAAAATTTACCCAACTAGAGAGCAAAGACGACATGCTAAAATGAAGATTATTTCTATTTTATGTGCCCTGCTATTGGCTTTCCCGCAACATGTGTTAACAGTGAACCACCGACTCGACAACCAACGTGTAGCCAGCGACGTCCCGATTTCATCAGCTGTTCATACAGGGTCGGTACATGATACTAAGACATCGCGGCAAATACCACTAAGGCTTTTTGCTTCACTTGAGCGGATGGCGCGATTGGTTGACATTAGCTACTGTGTAGGCACGACAGGTATAAACAAGCCGTTTATATGTGCAAACCGATGCCGAGACTTCCCCACTCTGGAGCTGGTCAAGACATGGAACACAGGAATGTTGATGAGTGACAGCTGCGGATATATTGCGGTGGACCACGGACCGAACAAGGTTATCGTCGTGGCATTCCGGGGGACTTACAGCATCACCAATACCGTGGTAGACTTGGCAACGGTTCCGCAAGACTACACGCCGTACCCCGTCCCAGACAATGGCGATGACGGTCAGGCGCGCGAATATCAGTGCCAGAACTGCACCGTGCACTCAGGGTTCTTCTCCTCTTGGAAGAATGCCCGTAGGTTTGTAGTGCCACATCTCAAGCTCCTACGTGAAAAATACCCAAGTCATAAGATTCATCTTGTAGGCCATAGCTTGGGCGGCGCGGTAGCAGCACTAGCTGCGGTCGAACTAAAAGTTGGGCTTGCCTGGGACAACATTCTTGTGACAACGTTTGGAGAGCCCCGCGTAGGAAACCAAGGTGTTGCAGACTTTTTCAACCAGGTATTTGGTCTGAACGACACTGCTGCTGATGCTCCAGGCCCAGAAGATTGGATATTCCGCCGAGTTACCCACACGAACGATCCAGTGCCTCTCTTGCCGCCATCGCAGTGGGGATACCGGGCGCATTCGGGCGAGATATACATATCCAAGTCAGAGTTGTACCCCGATCTCTCTGATGTACGGGCATGCTTGGGCGCGAATGACCCCACGTGCATCGCTGGCGATGAGGAGTCAGAAATCAAAAAGAACGTTCTAGCTAAGCTGGTGCAGCAGGCTAAAAACGGCGACGACGAAGACAAAAATCATATTCATGATACATATGCGCCCAATAGCGCAGAAATTTGGGTGCCCAGGAACTCACACAAGCCTCGTGCTATTAGTCTCGGGGTGCCAATGCTCTGGGAGTTGTTCTTTGCCCATCGTGACTATTTCTGGCGATTAGGCCTATGCGTGCCAGGAGGAAACTTTGGGGACTGGGATAAGCACCACTATTACCTAGAAGACAGGAGTGACGAGCTGTAATAGGCTGGGTCATGCTGGTGAGGCTACAGTTTGCGTTTATTTTTATTTTTATCGAGCTTTTTAATCTTTATTGGTCCATGGCTACCATGTTCTTTGAATTATACACACTTTTTTATGTCGCGAACGAGATATTCCCTGTCTATAAAAGTCGACAGTACATGCTATGAAAGCCCTGTGCTTCCGTGGGGACGTTGTGTCGACGCCTAAAATTGAAGCGGCAGCTTTGTTGTCCCAGTTCCAGTGGATATGAAGTTGTCACAAGCCAAGTTTCCAATCCTGGATTTTGGTCTTTCCTGCCACTGCAGCCCAAGGCTGGCCCTGGCCTTGGCCTGACTTTTGTTTTGGTCCAAGTTGTTATTGCGAGCCCTGACCTAGTCTTGGTTTCTCCCTCTTTCTCCCCTAAACTACCCCTCTCACCCCTCTCCCCTCCAAACCCACAATTGAGGCTGAGGTTAAGTAGTAATGGGGGGAGAGCAAAGGATTAGGTTGTGTTACAGCTTAAGGCAAGAGCTGACTCAGCTAGAAGCTGCCTGGCTGACAACAAGAAGCCAAACTTGGTTCAGGTAATGAACGGAAAGGTAATGATAAGGAAGGCATAACGAGCCGGAATGCCAGGAGGGGGGGGGGGGTTAATAACGAGGTACAAAAGAAGGGAAAACCCGACTCAAGCGCTGCAATTTGCTCAACGGATGGCACTGCCTTTTAGCTTGCACCTTCTGGCTTAACAGGGCATCAGATCAGCCGCCGATGCCAGGTGTAATTTCCTTTGCTGGAATTGGGGCACACGCTGTGGGTTGGCATGAGCAAAAAACCAGGGGACTTCCAGGATTACAGGAATACAGGAACACAGAAATCATGATAAAACAAGCCCCGCTCCAGGCGTTTGGTTTGGGTACGTGCCAAAGACCCAGAGTTTGAGCAGTGAAAAAAAAAGACGAGCGAAGGAAAGAAGTGGCCGCTGCAAAGAACAGAACAGCACCAAAGGAAAAGTGTCAGAGCTCAGACTTTGGCCAGGGTTCGTTATCCTGCAACCTGGGCGCAATTACAGCAGTAAGGGAAGGTGCAAGCCTTGAGGAGGGGATGTGAGGAGAGCGGAGAGGAGAGGGAGAGAGGAGAGGGGGACAGAGAGAGAGGAGAGGGGGACAGAGAGAGAAGACAGGAGAGGGGTTGAGGTTGAGGTTGAGGTTGAGCCGATGATAATTTCTCAGGCTGTTTACGGGAGTGGAAATGAAGGAGAAGAGGTGTGGCCTTTTAACGGCCCCCAAGCTCTGTCATGAGCATTGGGTGTAATGGAGCATGATAGCAACATGTGCTGTGCGTGGTACGTGGTGTGGCTTTCTGACTGTGGCTTGATTTGTCTGTTCGTCTCTAGCCTGATTTGCTCCTATATACTTGGTGCTGTACACAGGCGGTTTGATGCCACCTGCTATTTCTACGGCACCTCCAAGATACGGTCGGTTTGTATTTGTGTGGTAGTTGTCCCGCTGTTTGTCTACATGTGCTATACTTGAGCAGCGCCTGCCTGCAAACACTTGTTGTATAGGCGGTGCTACACATGTACACCGGTATCGTCTGCATTTTGCTACGACCACAGTGGTTTGCCTGTTTCTAGGCTCTTTTTGTTTTCATCGCTTGTTCTGTGCGGTCCTGTGTCCTTATTGTTTGGTCTATTGGAAATAAAGAGACGTCGCAATCTGGCACTTACGCCCCTTTTTTCCTTAGGGCGGCAGGTGCAGGTGGGTTGGTTGGTTTGTAGTACCTTCCCTTCCTCCCCTCCTCGTTCCCCTCCAGCCAGCCAGCCAGCCAGAAAGCTAAGCTAAGCTAAGCCAAAAGGTCAGCCAGCCAGAAAGAGGAGAAGGAGAGGAGGCTACTACTTTCTGTCCCTTTCTTTTTGGCTCACCATTCCTTGCCTTAATTTTTCCCTCTTTTTATTCTCCTCTCCTTTCCGTTCTTCCCTCTTCTTATTTCTTTCCTTCCCTTTTTTCCTCTTTCCTTTTCCTTTTCGCCTCCTTCTCCTCCACCCAACACAACTTTTCCAATCCTAAATACCCAACCAAGCCTTCTTTTCTTTTCATCTCTGTTTCCTGAAGCCTAGGCCTTCATCCATTTCTTTATTGTCCTTTCACGACTTTCTCTTTATTTTTTTCACGATAACTAAATAAACAAACAAAATGGCCACCGAAGTGAGTAACCAGAATTAACAGCATGACATGGACGAGCTCCTATTCCTGCTATTTATCATCTATCTGCTTTGTCTTGACTCCACGCTAGACGCTTGCCCCAACACTCTTACTGCCATTATCACCCCTCTCCCCTTCCCTAAACCAACTGTGTCGATGCTGTCGTCATTGCTATCATCCCATCGTTTGCAGCCAGGCTGTTTGGCTGGTCTGTGAGCTTTGTCTGGATGCGATGCGACTGTATCACTATGCCTTGGTCTCTTGCCAGGAAAGAGTATCTGTCACTAGAGCATCAACATGCAGGCGCATGATAGCTGCCTGTCTAGAAAATAATGTATAAGGATCTTTCCACAATCATTATTTTCATGTTCAGTCTTTCCTCGCCGGAGCCGTAACGGCGGACTTTGTTGTGCTGTCGCGGCTACGGTCAATTGCCCCTCATTCCTGCATTACTACGCAACACGTGCCTATTTCTCTGTCTAAGCTACAGCTTGCTGACTTTTTCTTATCTTTTCTGCAGCGTGAAAGGTTTGTCTACAATCCGCCAGCGTCTCGAGACTAGTCTTCGCTCTTCCGATACTATCCTCGATATGAACAAGAGCTTTTTTGTTCTCCTCGATTCCAGTTTCAAGCTCCTTTTTCTTTTTCTTCGTAACGTCTTACGACACGCATACCCTATGGTGTCGCGATGATGAGGCTACCTGGCAAACGCCTCCTTTTTTCCCCGCCTTTTCCCCCAAGTTGGCCTAAGCATTGCTTGCATATGCTAGGATTCGACGACTAATATTTGGACGACCTTGCTATGAAGAAGGCTGGCTAATAACGAAGTTGAGAGGGGCTTGAAATTTCACGAACGAGAATTGTATTGGGATTCAGAAGCAGTCTGCGAGGCCTGGTTATCCCTTTTATAGTTTTTTTTTTGTTACTGACTCTCATGCAGCAAGACTTTCCTCGCCCGTCTGTGTGAGCAGGCCGAGCGTTACGATGAAATGGTCACCTACATGAAGGAGGTTGCCAAACTGGGTGGCGAGCTTACCGTGGATGAGCGTAACCTGCTGAGCGTTGCCTACAAGAATGTTGTCGGTACCCGCCGTGCTAGCTGGCGCATCATCTCCTCCATTGAGCAGAAGGAGGAATCCAAGGGTTCTGAAAAGCACGTTCCTGTCATCCGTGACTACCGTGCCAAGATCGAGCTGGAGCTCGAGCAGGTGTGCCAGGATGTTTTGGACGTGCTTGACCAGTTCCTGATCCCCAACGCCGCTACTGGCGAGTCCAAGGTCTTCTACCACAAGATGTGAGTTGTGCAGCATTAAACGAGTAAAATGACTACGTCCACGATCGCTAACCAGGTTGGCTTATTTATTTGGTAATGTAGGAAGGGTGACTACCACCGTTATCTGGCCGAGTTCGCCTCTGGCGAGAAGCGCAAGGGCGCTGCCACTGCCGCCCACGAAGCCTACAAGGTTGGTCACTGCCTCTTCTGTCCCAGAGTAACCGAAACAAGACTAATTTGTGTTTTGCCTGCCATTTTATAGAGTGCAACTGATGTCGCTCAGACTGAGCTGACTCCCACCCACCCCATCCGCCTGGGTCTTGCCCTGAACTTCTCGGTCTTCTACTACGAGATCCTCAATTCTCCCGACCGTGCCTGCCACCTGGCCAAGCAGGCGTTTGATGACGCTATTGCCGAGCTCGACTCGCTGTCTGAGGAGTCTTACCGCGACAGCACGCTGATCATGCAGCTGCTGCGTGATAACCTGACTCTCTGGACTTCTTCGGACGGCGCTGAACCTGAGGCTGGCGACAAGGCTGCTGCTGATGCCTCTCCCGAGGCTGGCGCCGCTGCTGCTGAGGGTGAGGCCAAGGAGGAGACTAAGGAGGAGACTGCTCCCGCTGCTGCTTCGTAAAGTAAACAGTTGTTGTGTGTGTGCTCTGGTGTTTTCTTCTTTGTCTTCTCGTTTACATATTCCCCATTTAGCGGCTTTAGTACCGTTCACATGACCCTTAACTACTAAATCTTCCTTTTGATCAAATCAAAGCAAGTCAAATCAAATCAACTACAACTGTCCAAAAAAAAGAAAAGACGTGGATGTAAAGGTGCTTATATATGGCGTGGGGCCTGCCTCACTGACGTCATTATAGTCCCAGCTATAGATGGCGGGAACTGAATACAACCATCAAGGTAATGTCATACGTGAATATGAAAACAAAGACGTGGTCAAAGGAGGGGTTCGAGTTATGTAGATCAGGACAATCCTACAGATGTTACCGTGTGCTGTTCTCTACATGTCCAAAGGCAGAGAATATTTGGGATGCCTGTTTTTTACTCTACATGTAAGTCGAGTATCTGGGAAACCATTCTAGAGTAAGAGTCCAGAGAGAATAAATGCAAGGCAAAAGAAGCAAGTCAAATACGATATCTGCACAGGATATATGAACATGGAAATGAACAGGTGAATAGATGGTGAAAAGAAAAATAACATTAAAAACGAAGCTCTTAGTATACTACAATGCAAAGATGCAAAGAAAGGGCGACAATGAAGCAGAACTTGGAACGCCACGCTAGAACAAGAAAAAAAGAAAAAGAAAAAGCGAAGCTGAGGCCATCATACATACAAGACAAGAAGTGGGAACATGACAATCGAAAGAGGAAGTACATGCGAGATGGAGGGAGGGAGGGAGGGATAAGGCGGCGTCGTCAACAAAGGAAAGGGGGAGTCTGAAATGAAGTGTAGTCGGTCTATGGAAAATAAATAAAAAAGAAAAAAGAGGCAGGACAGGAAGAGCGAAGAGCCGAAATAGCAGCAAGTGAACAGGGAAGACATGAGGTGTGTTACAGTGTGATAAATGGCGTTGATTGCATTTGCGGAAGCGTATGTGCTTGTGTCTGTGCCTGAGCTTGAGCCTGAGCTTGTTGCGTTTTGGATTGTGCTGCAGCGTCATCCCCAGCTTTGGCGGCGTCAGCTTCCATGCGTTGTAGAGCTAATTGCTGTGTTTTTAACAGCAGCTTTTGGGCACTGCGAAGGCGGGCCTGTTTGTCCTCGATCATGCGCGAGCCCTTTATGCGGTGACCCCCGCCGCCGGCACTAGAGTCCGAGTATGTGTCGTCATCTGAGTCCAGGGCGTCTGAGATATGGAGGTTCAGTGCTACAGGCGGGATTATGGGCGGTTTCTCGTCGACCCCCGGGACAGCGACGGCGACGGAGACGGTATGGCGACGACGAAGCTTGGCGCCATCGTCATCATTCCCAACATCAGAGTTATCGCCAGCGTCGGCGCCGGCGGGAGAGTCATGGCGTGAGCACGCAGCAGATGCGGCGTTAATGCTGGACGGCGGTCCAGATGACGGGACCAAGTCAGGGAACTGGTCAAGCGGAGTGTTCAACGAAACGCTGAGCGGTGGTGCAGCATTGGTGTACATGTTGGTGTGCTGAGGCTTTGGTGGCAGGTTAAGCCACCGACGCCATCGGCTGGTGCGGCGTGGCTGCTCGATCAGGGCGTGCATGTCCAGCGGCGGGCTGGGTTGCAGGGCAATACTGAGACTGTGGAATAGCCCAGAGGCAGAGGTTGTAGAGTTCATGCCAGTGGCAGCGTTGGTGCTGGGATAGTTGAAGAGACTTCCAGAGCCATGACCGGTTGTTGATCTTAGTGACCCGGAGCTGGTGCGCGGGGGCGGCGGACAGGCAACATGTGTGGCGATAGTAGAGGGACAGGAGCGGTGAACCTCATTGCGCCAGATATGGATGCACTGTAATTGTGCTGGGGAGAGATAGATGGACATGATGAGAGGGGAGGAGAAGAGAGACAAGGAATGTATGACAGAGTAGGGGGAGCAGGATGGATGTGAGACACAAGTGATGGGTGATGGGTGATGGGATGGAAACAGATTGATAGAGATCGGAGCGTCGTTGAATTTTGTTTGGGGCTTGGGCTAGCTTTTTTTTTTTGGACTTGTCTCGTCGGGCTTCGTGACTGATCGTAGATGGTCGTTTTGGGTATAGTGGAAGACTCGGTTGCGGGATTGTGGTGCAACAATAGAGGAGGGAAAGGTGTGTAAAAGGGAAGCCACAAATGGAGGACCAAACCAGGAGAGAGAGAGGGTGTGGTAGAAAGGAAAACAAGAATCTTGCGTTATCTGATGGAAATGGGGAAGAAAAAGGGCAAGCCGGTGAAGATATATCAGCAGCAAGCGAACAGGTAGAGAGCGAAGATGCAATGTATGTATCCAAGTGCACACACGCACGCAGCAGCAACAAGCTGGATTTCAGAGCGCTCGTTTAAAAGGGACTTCGGAGATGGCCTTGAAATGGGGAGAAGGAAAGAGAGAGAGAACGAGAGAAGAGAAGCCAGGGTGTGTGGATGACGAGGACGAGGATTGGAGGAGAGGCGGGGGGGGGGGGGGGGGGGGGGGGAAAAAAAGAAAAAAAAAGGAAAAAAAAAAGAGAAAAAAAAAAAAGAAAAAAAAAAAAAAAAATGGGGGGTTTTTTTCCGCCTTTCAATATGGGCATCAATAAATTGCTTGTGCCACAAGCTGAAAATTGCACAATAGTTGAAATGAAAAGGCCTGTCGTCCTCCCCACAGCGCTGATTACACCAGGGCCTTCATCACACAATTTATCCCGAGGCAGCACAGCAAGCAGATGTGAATTATCAATGGGATTGTTGGCTGATGGAATTGCTTGTTGTTAATTGGATCGCTGATCTCTTTTTGGGGGGGAGGTTTAGGGGAGAGGGAGAGACGTAGTATTAGTGGATAGCAAGAGAGGCAATAAGACAACAGGCAAGGAGATACCAGCAGGACAGGGCCAGGGTAGAAAGACAGAGAAAAGCACACAAAGAAGAAATAGCCAGGGGACAGATCATTTGAGGCAAAGTAAGAGACAAGCCAATACGTGATGACATCGGAGCTAACTGAGCTGTATCTTGATTCCTAACACAGACAGCTAGAGCGCGTGCTAGAGCGCGTGCTTGAGCGCTCTAGTTGCTCCTTAGTGGCTAGTCTAGCCCTATGTTGGGACTAGCTAGCCTACAAGAAGCACCAAGACTCGGCAGCTCGCAACAGCTGGCGCTGTATTTCCCGTGTCTCCAGCGCTCTCAGCGATCCTTCTACACGCAGAGCCACCAGACTCCTACTACAAAGCGCTGTAAGCTGCACGCCTTCCTCTTCCCTCAGCATGACTTATATAATTATGCAGTGCTTTTCAGCCCAGTCTTGGCCTCCCCCTTTCCCTCCTATGACGGCTAGACTGCCGCCATCAAGTGCCTATGTCACTATGCTCCAACACACAACGCAGCACCGCCGTAAGCGTGCTCCCAAGCTCTGGTTTTACAGCTCTCCTCCTCCTCCGGGGTTAGAGCTGAAGCCGACCTTGCTCGCTGGCCTTTCGCATACTCTTCGGCTTTGCTCCCGCCAAACTAAGCTACCCCCGGCCCAATAGATTACAAATTCTCTTTGATCCCTCTGTGGCAAGCAGCAAGGCATCATAACAACAAAACAAGCAAGGCTCAGATCAGTCTTTCGCTTCGCCGCGTAGCCTTGAATCAAATCCAAATGGCCCCTCCCTTTAACCCTTTAACCTTCCAACAGCATCTGCTCTGCACTCGGCGCAGATCAGGTTCTCGACCACCTCGAGCCGTAGCCTTGACTCGCAGCCCCAGATCAGATCTTTGTCTGTGAATCAATGACGGGGAAGGCGGACAACGGAGAGCAAGCGGTGCCATGTTGGGCAGTTCTCTGTCCAGTTTGATGGATAGGCAAGAAAGATTTGCTCAAGCTTCAAGGCTTTTGTCATTTTAGGCTTTTAGGCTCAGGGCATTGCATCAACATCCAGCCCTCCGTCTAGCTATATGCACGGAAATAAATAACCCAACAACACTGCGCCCTCTTGTCCAGTCTTCCCTCTTGACTTGGTCGTGCAGAGACATGCAGAACTTGAGACAAAGACCCAGCCAAACACCAAGAAGAAGCATCACCAACATATCTCAATTATTCCACCACCTTGCCTTATCCTCCTCCCGTCCCTGACTCTTCCCTCCTCCATCATCCCCTCCCTCTGCCGTGTCTCGCTCTCCTCTCTCCCTACTCACCAGTCCCTGGCCCGGCTTTGACCGAGCAAGTATGTACGTAGATAGCCTGCCTGTCTTTTTATTTTGTTCAGGGGACAAGGGACACAAGGAACAGGGTCCCTCTGTCTCCGTCTATCTTTTCTCCTCTACTTGTTTTTGTAACCGCCTACCTTATCGTTGTAGAGACAGTCTCAGCCCCAGTCCTATTCCTATCTGTCAGAGAGGAAAGGCACAACTACGTCAAGCAGGCCTAGTTAGGCAGGCAGGTATATCATGACTTCGGCCAAGTCCGCGCCAACGCCACTTGTGACAGCGGTCAGACAGAAAGCAGATAGATGAAAGCGGCACCGCATCTCCCCTATGCTCTCTCCTCTATCTTCCGCACGCCGCCCGCCCAACGCTCTCTCACGCCGTATCTCTTCCCTCTTTTCTGTCTCTCCTCTATCTTCCAACCGGCCGCTGATCTTTTGATCTTCCTTCCATACGTCTCTATTCTTCTTTGTCCTTGCATTCCTCCGGCCGGAGTTTCTGCTCTTGTCCACTTGTGATACCACACATAATCCTAAAAACTACAACCCTTCAGCTCCTTCAACAACCAAGAGCCCGCGCATCCAGACAACAGATATAACACTGCTGCAATCACGTCCATACTCCTACGTCAGGGAATTTTGATCACCGCACTCGGCCCTTGTCTCATCGCTCAGCTTCGTCTATAAGTAAGAAATGCTGTAAGCTGCCTCTGTCTCCTTGCTGCTAGCCGCCCTTGTCTTGTATCCTGTATCCTACATCTATCAGCCTGTAAAAGGTCCTACCATCTAGCCCAAGACCCGTAAGGGCCTACCTGGCAAATCCATTCGTCAAAATATCTATTGGGTGTTTGCTACGGCCGTATCTCCACAGGCCTGATCTTTTGCTAGATTTGCCCAGCACAACTTGAGTGACTAGCAGAAATTAGTAAAATACTGTCACATGGCCAACGTGCGAGGATATTTGATAGTGGTATGTTTTCTCCTTTTCTTAGGGCCAAAACCCTTAGACGTATACATTTTGGTTTTATCGCGGTTATAGTCACTCGTTCGTCTTGCTCTATAAGCTCTATAAGTCATTCTTCCATCCTTCTTTGTTCGTCCTAGACATACCCACCGTGTTGTTGCTTCCCTCCTTTGGTTCCGAGAGTAGCTGGTCGCGAGTCATGAGCGTCAATATACGTAATAAATAGTCCAAAAACCTGCTGGTTGTAACGGTCGCTGTGTAGCCATCCCGCAATCTTCTCCTGGCTATCGTGGTTCTGGCTTCAAACTTTCCCACCCTCCGAGAACTGCGGCTTGGTCATCCAGTAAATCCACATGACTTTGGATTTGGGCCTGGCTCTGGTTCTGGCTTGGGCCCAATCCGCCCAGCGGGGGCAACGGCTTGCGCTTAGTCGGCAGCGGCGGTGGGGGCGGTTTTGTATTTTTAGGTGTAGGCGTTGAAGAGGCAGATTTGGATCCTGGTAGAGACGCAGGTGGTACACTAGGACTAGAAGCCATTGCTGGCGATTGCGCCTGGATTTGCGTGGAGAGCGAAGATTTATTGTCCTGTTCTGATACAGGAGGCGTCATGCCTGGGAGTCGCACACCATTATTTCGCGATGTTGCTGGCTTTTTTGGTTCCACTACCAACATAGCTGGGGAAGGATGTCCTGAAAAGGTTGCGTATGTGGTAGCCTTAGGGTCAGCATGAGCCCCACGCTGCTGCTGTTTGGGGAGGGTCGATGCGCGGTTGGGCAATGGCGGAGGAGGCTCAATGAATGAAGGATTGTCTTCTTTGATGCTGCTAGGCGAGGCAGCAAGATGTACAGGCTTGCGTGCTACTGGTGGTGGTGCCGCACGAGAGGAACTTGATGTCGATGAATTGGTGGTCATCGGCTTCAACGGAGCCATGGCGAGGGTAGACTGGGGCTGGGAATGAGCCGACGTAGGTATTGGACGAGGTGTTGAGCGGGGTGTCATTGAGGGAGGAAGCGTCCCAGTGTTTGGCTTCAGAGTATTGAAGTGAATCAATGTTGGAGGCGACATAGACGTCGATAGTGTACTAGATGCAGTTGACGCCTGTCTTCTGGGGGGCGGTGGTGGCGGGGGATCCTGACGGGTGCTTGTAGCTGTAGGTGTAGCTTCAGACGGAACGCCTTCAGAAATGCTAAGTCGGCTAAACTTGGCCGGCACATTGGTCTGATTCGGGCGCCGCGTAGCGGTCATCATGGCTGGGATATTGACGACCTCATAGGGCGAGCTCGAGATGCTGCTGGCGACGCTCTGCTGCGATGTAGACCGCGGCACGGCAATCCAATCGGGCTCTTCCGAGTTGGAGAATGGATTGCTGGCACGTTGTGGGTTAAGTGCCATACCGGGCAGTTGTGACAATCCAGAAGCGGCCTTGATGTTGTTACCACTTCCATTGCCGTGGTCTCCCCCGTTTCCCTGCCCTGGTCTGGTTTTGGGCACTGGGATCTGCACCCGCGCTGGCTGGCCATTCTCAAGCCACCACCGCTGGCGGTCTGAGCTGGCGGGGGGAAGACCAGGCTCTACCGACTCGTAGCCAATAAATTCCTCGTCCTCTGTATCACCATCGTCGAGATCTATTAGTGCTGTGGAAGAGCCTACGTCTTCCTTGCGTTTGCGGTAGAGCTCCTCGCTGATCTTTTGACGGCGCGCCACGTCAATCTGGTTTACTGTGCACTCGAAGTGCGCGTAGACAGGCCGATGGTCGGAGAAGCGCAACGGTGCGCAGTTGTACGATAATTGCTTGAGGTTTGTTCCCTTGCGCAAAATTCGGTCTGTCCAGGCGGGAATGCGCGACTTTTCCGAGCTGTCATACTCGTCCGAGTCAACATCAAACTTGTAGGTTGGATCAAACGCAATGCGTGCTTCGCCATAGAACGGAAAGGCCAGGCCAGCAATCATCTGCAGGTTGAGCTGGTCGTTATCATACAACGTCGGCAGATCTCCCTGGCGAATTAGCTCCTTTGTGTTTTGCAGATCCAGGCCAATGCGGTAGTTGAAGTCACCCAGCCAAATCACAGTATCATGGTCGTCAATAGCACGACCGCGCTGGAAGCGAATGCCGCTGTTGATTGTCTGGTAGTCGCGATTGCGCTCTTCATAGTTGGCAAAGCCGGCAGCCAGATGAGCTGTCACAAAGCAGATCTGCGTGTTGGCATAGCTGAAGCGAATGGCTACGGCTCCCTTGTTTCCGGCCATACCAGAGAGGCCTGTTTTCTTGGTGCTGCCCTCAACATCCTTGATATTTTCCAGCTCGGATGCCTTGACAAAGATGCACAGTGCAGCACCTACTAGCTGGCCACTCCTGAGCAACACATACTTTTCGCCGCCAATTTTCTGCGCGTGGGAGTTGAGACACTGCTTGACGGCTTTTTCCCAGAGCTGCTTGCGCGAGGGGTCGCTGTTCATGATTTGCTGGGGGCTGAGTTCGACGATTTCCTGAAAACCACAAACAACAATCTCAGGCTGCTCGCCGCGTAGCTCGGGTGGACAGAGCCATGGTGAAAGATCATGATCAAGGCCGTCGGTACGTCCGTTTAGGTTGAAAGTGCCAATCCATATAGTGATGTTTTTCGTTATAGAAAACTCGGCTGACCGTTTAGACAGTTCAACGGACACAAAATCGCTAATGGGATCATATAGATGCACTGGCTTTTGTGCCACGTGTCTGCCTAGGAGCATGTCAATGGTCACCTGGCGAGACGGATCCGTAAAGTTGTTGTGATAGAGGCGTTGAGCCGACTTTCGAAGATCGGCCATGGCTCCTGATAGCGACATTTTGCCGTGTCTGGTGAAGGATGTCTTGAGTGCGCCGGTGCCTGCATAGATCTTCGAAAGGGAGTCGCCGTTGTCGGCCCAGAGGCTTGAGTGGCGCATCCAAAAGTCGGCAGTGGCGTATTCACCTCGATGGCCTAGGAAGGCTTCGACAGCCATCTGGGAAATAATGGTCTGGATTAGATTGGTGCGGTCGAGGCAGTCGAGACAGTTGGTGCGAAAAGTCCCTTCTTGGCCGAGTACCGGCACCATCCGCCGTGATCCTGATGCCACCACACCTCCATCAGCAGCATCGTCAGCCTCCTCAGCAAGATAGTAGGCAAAGCCGTCGGCCCAGTGCTCAATCAGACTGCGGATGTCCTTGGCAGCTTCGTATCCCATGGCCTTGGTCTCGGCATGGAAGTCGTACTCAGTGCATTGGAGGAGAGCATGATTACTCGTCTGCTGGCCGCCAGTTGTGCGGCTTAGTGGGCAATTTTTTATACCATAACGATAGAGTGTCGTGAGTTCAAGTTCGCCGCTCTTGGTGTCGCTTAGTAGATTAACCACGTGGACAGCGCCATACTGGTGCTCCAGCTCATCAAAGTGTTTGTCAAAGGCTGGCTGTGTCCCCTCGGGCGATCTTGCAATGGTAATCTTCTGTCTGCCGGGTACTAGATCAGCCGCTTGCTCCCAGAACACGGGGACAGAGCCGCGGACCTGCACATACGAGAAGATCATTCCAGTGGGACTCCAGTACGTGGTCTCAGTCTCGACAAAGTTAGCGACATTTCCGTCGTCGTCGATTCCGCGCGCATTGAAGCGAGTACCAGCCCTGCGGCATGACAGCCGGGATATAACACTCAAATATGAGGCTGGGCCAGAAGCGGCAGAGCCACGGAGAGGAGCCATGGTTTGTGGGATAGTCATAGTACCGCAATAGCCACGAATAATAGAGGTTAATATATGGGATTCGTCAAGAGCGCGACGGGCCTCGGGAAGAAGATGTGAGCGGAACTCGACGAGCGGCTTGATCATGAAAGAGTTCCAGAGAAAGGACTCATCGAAGTTGTCAATGTTGTAGGAGTTTATGTTGACAGGCCTAACGGGAGGGTAATTGTTAGTCTTGTAAGCATATGTACTCGGGTCTCCCCAGGATTGCAGCCTTGCCTTGCATATATCAAAGTACATACCTATCCTGCAAACGGTTTGTCAGGTCAAAATCAGTGCTGTAGTAGAAGCTGCCATTACTCAACAGCTTTCGGAGCTCGTTGCATGGGTGTTCCTCAGGCTGGATCCCAGCGTATGTCTGGTAGTCCCGCCTAGCCGTGGCACCCTGCGAATACACGGAGGCAGCATCATCATCCCATACGTCAGCAGCGCTAATATGTTCGTCGTATAGCGAGCTGCTGAGGCAGTAGAAGTTGACTGCATCAATGCGCTCGACACTTTCGCTGGGCCTAATGGCGGCTGCACGGGAGGCCTTGTTGATGACGCACAGAAATACATCCTGGTTGATAGTGATGAGACCGAGAGTGCCATGGATGGGCATGTGTGTGAGCGGCGTGTAGTCTTCTAAGATGGACTTGTTGCGGGGCGCAAGCTCTACCATGCACTTAGAGACGGCATTGGCATCTGCAGCGGCCCGTGGGCGGTAGGCCGACAAAGAGCCATTTGCGATGGCTTCGGAAGTGGTAGGGCTATGGCGGAAGAATAGGACATGCTTGGACGAAGCAATGGCAATCGAGCGGTGCGGATGGTCGCGGATCAAGAGCTCACATAGGTTGCCATGGTGTGCTGTCAATGGGGCCGAGGCTAGGCCTGAGGCCCAGGTGCCGGCACGCTCCATCAATATGGAGAAGACTGTGGATACTAGGGGGGTCTCGAAGCTAAACCGAGCTAGAAGTAGCAACAATAATTACGGCGGGGGCGGTAGTGGTGGCAGTAGATGCTTGAAATTGTTGAGTAGACCACATAAGCATTGAGGCCTGCAGGAGGTCAGCGGAGGAGGTGTGGAAGAAGTAGAATGGCGAAGAATACAGCAAGACCAATGTCAAAGGACATATGCGACCGACGAGTGCTGGCGATAGTCCGGTCGAAAATGCGCGAGTGCTACTTCTGTATTTTCTATACATACATTAAATACCAAATGCCAATAATAGCATCAATTAAAGGCGCAAGGTCGTCCTTAACTGCCTTCAGCAATGGGAGTAGGCTTGGACTGTGCTGTAGTCGTAGCTTTTTGGTGGCGAGGATTTTAAGGGAAGATAGATTCGGAGGGAACGAAGAATGGATGAATGAATGGTATAATAAGAAAAGAATAAAAACACAAAAATATCAAGAAATTTTTAATTGCAAAGAAATACCGTGGCAAATAACATTGGTGAGAATAAGCAAGAGAAAAAAAGAAACAAGAGAAACAAGAGAAAGAAAGTTGGTGATGGTTCGGTTTTTCGTGACATGACGTCGGATTGGGGTATGGCTCTTTAGTGGGTGTTGGGGGGTAGTGGTGGTCTGTAGTGGGGTCTCCTGGTAGAGCTACAGTGGTCTGCAGCGGTGGCCCTGGTAAAGCTCCATGGGTCTACAGCGGGAAGCTCTTTAATCAAGCTAGCTATCATAGTACAAGTGTTAAGTATATATTCATGTCCATACCCTAACCCTATAAACAGCAGCGTGCCTGTGACTATCACCAACCATACATGTAGTGGTTTTTTTCAATCGTAATACGGCCCACTGCTTCATATCTCCCGAGGCTACACAAAGGCAGAGATTAAAATTTGCCCGCTTCACTGTAATGTTGTAGCCGTCTTATTCAGGCATCGAATTCTGAGTCAGACTTCGCGCTTCTGGGGAGCTTGACCAGTCCAGAATTTTTTCTTTTCCTTCTGTGGCCCGAAGACAAGGACAACTTAGGTACAGCGAGCAAGCCGCATACAAGCTGCTTTCTTTCCATGTTTTCACTAGTCTAAATGATCGCCACTTCCAACAGGTGGTCCAAATTGCGTCTTCACTCATTCCTTCTTCTACTCTGATAAACTGATAAACTGACCAGCCCTTGTTCGATTTGCAGTTAGGCCTACAAACACCCACCCCGACCGGAAGCCTGTGCGTTTTCTTCCTCTTTTTCCTCCCGCCCGACCCCGCCTGTGGCTGTCAAGGTCAATCCGCTGACTGACCTGAGCGAGCAGACGCTGCACTGCACTACAGGACCACTACGAGACTCAACAACGCGGTACGAAACGAAAAGAGGCAATCTCTGTTCCCCTGGGCTGAGTGATCGACAGCGTCTGATCTGGTCTGGTCTTGATCTGGGTGTGGTTCCGGCTGCGACGAGGCGTTCAAGCTTGACGTGGCTTGGATTGCTATGCCATGGTAGATGAGTAGAGGTTGAAGCACTTGGGTTCTCTAACCAAGAGATAGAAGGAGAGCGGAGCGAGTAGAAGTACTACTTGCTGTTTGTACTAAGCTAGGGAAGAGAGTTTGTTGGAGTATAAGCAATAATCGCTTTGCTTAATTTGTGCTTGTTGAAGGGGACAGGGAGCACATGGAAAAAAGAACGATTCTTCTGTTGATTGCACCTGAAGACGAAGACGTCCTGCTTTTTATTTTCCATTTTCCTTCCTATTTTCATTGGGAAAATCCTGCCCAGAATCGAGGCCTGCACCAGGCTGCTGTTTTTTTTCGTTCTTCTTCCTTGAATTTTGCCTTGATTTCTTTTCTCTCATTATGTACTCACATCTGTGAATGACCTATTACACATCTGGCCCTTGCTCTCTCTATTTTTTTTTAATTTTTTTTTTTTTTAATTTTTCCTCCTACAGCCTTGTCCTATCTGTTCTGCCCTATAGGCTGTCGTTACCTTCCCTGGCTGTAGACCTGCCTTGCCCTTGCACTAAGCCTAATCTACAATCATTAAGCATCGGCCTCAGCCTTGTTAGGCTTCTTTCTTTGCCTTTGTGCCTGCAGCAAACAGCACCAGCGTTCATTGTTGCGCTATCTTTGGCTTGGCCCAGCTTCTGACTGGCTAACTCTGGCTAGCTTTGGCTTTGACTTTGGCTTTGGGCTTCTAACCCACCCTGTCAACATTACACCCCACCCATCCATAATATGTGCGCTTCACTCACACCTACACCCACATCCAGACATAACATCAAGTACAGAACACACAGACGCCAAGCGGCTGCCTTGCCCTGCCCTTCTTCTTCCTGAGCACCTGGTAAATACTTTTGCTTCCCTTCAAACCCCTGCCTGGCCTATATCTACTTCCACTCCACGTCTTGCTGGCTTGGGCCCGCCAATAGCGCATCTTCTCTTTTCCTACCCTCCCCTCCCCTCCACCCCCTCCACTAAAGCTACGTGAGCACAACATAGACCACGGCCTCCATCGCCAATATTGCCTTGCTGTGAATATCAGGCTTTCAGGCCGCAAACTCCACCGAAACCGCCTCTCGTCTTCTCTTTCCGTACATAATACGCAAACTCCCATCATTGTTTTGCCTGATTGCCCTCATTGTAGGTTGTTGTTATATGTCCTTCCCGCCCACCCGCTCATTTGCTTCAGCGCTATTTTTACACTTGGGATTTACCACAATGGCTAAAATTCAGTAGCTAGCAGTCAACAGCAGCATCTAACAGTATTCAGCTGCTGCCCCATACGTACGCCTACATACACACATACACACAACGGCACGACTACCGTTAACCAGAACCACTATTTGACCAACCATAAACCTCTCTTTTCGCACGTACACATACATTTATTGTCTCTCTCCCTCTTTTTCTACACACCATGGCCCCCCCTTCGGACGGCTCTCGTCAGGTCCGCTTTGATCTCGAGAATGGCCATGTTGCCGAACCCCGCAGCGCGAGAAATAGAGCCCCTCGTGGCTCCTCCTCACAAGATCACGAGGCTGGTATGGCCCTCGATCGCAGTCGCTCTGATTTTGCTTCTGAGTCTCGCCAAGGCGATCGAAATCGCCCCTCCTACGTTAATATCCATAGCAACGGCTATCACCACACCCAATATGCCCATCACGTCAGCAGTCCCAAGTTGCGAGATGAAGACGACGAAGATGACGATAGACGCACCGAGTCCTTTATGCCCGTTTCTAGCCCAAACTCCCACTCCAGCAACAGCCACAATCGATATTCTTCTCGTAGTCCCATGGCTGACGATGAACAACCCATGTCTCGTCCGAACCGCCCTACACCCGTACAGAGGACCCCCTCAAACACATATGCACCACAAAGAGGCCGTCCTCCTACTCAACCACCAGCTAATGTCTATGGCGATCATCATAGACCTAATGCTCGTCGCCGCGAATTCACCCGTAGAGACCCGTTGAGAATCTGGCGCCAAGAGAAGTTTGGCTATGATTACCGCAACAACGACTCCGACTCTGACGGGGAAACTGCCACTACTGACGATGTCGTCGACTCCGAAGCCGTCATGTTCTATATCGACGATAACCAGGAGCCTACTGAGGAAGATTTCCGAGACCCCGATAGCGCTGAGCGTTTGCACTGGCAACGGATGTTGTCTACTGCCCTCAGCGGTGATGTTATCGGCCAGGAGAAGAAGCGCCTGACGCCTGGCGGCATGGACCAAGAGCAGCTGGCAGAGGATGAGCTGTTCATCATGCTGCGGGCTGCCCGCTTCCGACGCCATATCTCTGTCCAGCGCAAAATCCTCACCGATGCACGCACTAATCTTGGCCGGCAGATTGACGATATCATGAACTTTACTGTTAAGGGCGAAGAAGAGGCTGACGGCAAGGGCCCTTACGAGCAGGTAAAAGACGCCGTCAAGCTCATTGAAAAATGTGAATCTCTATACCCTTCAAGTCGAAGCCTAGAAAAAAAGCACCACGCCGCAAATACCGACTCATTTCTTACAGCTTATAGCACTATCATGGCCTGGTACAACACTACTGAAATGTTGAACACTGAGCTCAAAATCCTTCGTCGCTGGGTAGGCAATAAAAATCTTTCCATTGAAAAGTCGGAGGACGGAGTGGCTAAAGAAGCATCCTCGTTCATCCACCGTCTCCTCAACAACGGCTCCCTCGGTTCGCTCTACCCCGATGGAAAATCTAGCACCAAGAAAAAGTCCCAATATCGACTGCGCTACCAAGGAAACGAAAATCCCGAACATAGCCAATCAGAATCTGAACTTCCCGAATCGGCCCCCATCACACAACCAACCACAGATGGTGGGGTCTCGCTAGGCAAGGGCGGCGGTATGCTGATCAACTTGTTTTCGGTAGTTGACAAGGCCAAGACGACGCTGATATCCATGGCTGATGCATTTGAAGCACGCCACCTCCCATTACCCATAGAAGAGTTAGCCACGATCATCAACTTCCCGCTACGCCTTATCCAGACCATGCTCCAGGAGCAGGTGGCCAATGCAAAAACGGCCAACATCAAGTCAGCTGCCCAGACCAACACCCTAATCTTGGATCAGATGATTGCCCAATTCAAGACCCTCCTTGGCATGTCAGTAGACCTCAACAAAAAGTATCTCGAAATCATTAAGCCCGAGAGAAACTGGGACATCCCCGACAGCTTGGATGAGAGTTACGCTTCGGATGTGTTCAATGCTCTGCGATTTTATTTTAAGATGCTGAACTGGAAACTGAGCAACAACAAGAACACATTTAAGGAGACCGAAGTTCTCTCCAATGAATGGGATTTTGCTAACAGTATCGGCGGCCACTTCAAGGGCTGGGAAATCGAGCTTGCCGAGCACTTTAGCCACGTTACTCACAAGACCCTCACCCGTCTAGCCACGACCTTCGAGCGTGAGATGCGCGAAAAGAAGGATGAGACTACGGCCGCCATGAGCAAGCGAATTAAAGCTTGCCTTGACTCGGTTCGTGTCCGTCAGCGCATGCTGCAGCGCTTCTCCCGCCGACTCAACGACAACTACGAAAACGCTTGTGACTACAGCATGTCCTTAGAACCCACGACCATTCAAGAAATGGTTGATAATCTAGCCGCTACACATCATGTGCGCTTAGCTACGCACTTTGACGAACAGGGCTTCATGCTTATATGCTCCCCATCACTGGCCCGGGCTCGCTGGAAATTGGAGAATCACGTGCAAGCGATGATGGCTATGACATCTAATTCGCAGATCCTCCCCGATGGTGAGACGCACTATGTTGCTATTATAAAGGCGGAGGACAGGCCGATATGGATGGAAGACACCATAAACCTAGAGCTGAGCGATCAAGTTCTTGATCTCCAGGTCGGCCATGTTCGCCTTTTAGCTGCTAGCACTGACGAGCGTTACGAAGAAGCCAATGATGCTTTTTTAGATGCTGTCGAAGTCAAGCTCGACGTAGTCATGGAACGCAGGTCTAACCTTACCAAGGTCAACCAAAAGCTCACTGAATTGCGCCGCGTGGCATACAAAGTATCCAACACGGTTATGGACAGCGTGGAAACGATCCGTGCCGAAACTCGCAACAAAAATTGCGAGGAGCTAGTGCAGACATGCTTCATGTCAGCAACTGAATTTGGTCAGCGAGCTCTACAGTACATGGACGAAAACCGGCGGCAAATGAACAACATTAAGTTGAGTAAGTTAGCACTCGACTGGGTTAGCTTCATTAACGAGGACTGCATGGGCACCGACAAGCGCACCTTTCGGTGGGCCATGCAGGCCCTTGATTTTGTATCGGCCATGACGCGCGGCCGTCAGATTCTTGGCTTAACGGAGCCTGACTGGGCGCGTCTCCGACGTAGTGTGTCAGGCTGCATGACGATGTTGGTGCTGCATCTTGATGTCATGGGTGCCCGTTCATCGATCCAGGCCAAGGCTGAAGCCAAGAGGAAACTCGAGGTGTATGAGCAACAAACTAAGATGGCCGGAAGCCGGCTCATGGACGATGACGAGGCCGCTCAAATAGTCTCGATGACGCGCCAGACGAAGATTCAAGAGCGCGAGAAGAAATGGGCCATAAATGATGCCGAGCGCATGGGCTTTGGCCGCGTGCTAGAGGATACCAACGATCTGGACCGTTCGCTAATGGACATGTCGTCCGCCACTAACAATGGAACACTCCGTTGGCAAATGGGTCAGTTTGTTGGATCTGGGGCTTTTGGCAGTGTCTATGTCGGTGTCAACCTGTCGCGTGGCCAGTTGATGGCTGTCAAGGAGATTCGTCTGCAAGATCCCAAGTCGGTGCTGAAGATCAAGGACTTGATTATTCATGAGGTCAATCTACTCAAGGCCCTAGACCATCCTAATGTAGTGGCTTGCTACGGTGTTGAAGTGCGCCGTGATCGCGTATTTATCTTTATGGAGTTTTGTTCGGGTGGCTCGTTAGCTGGCTTACTGGAGCATGGCCCGATCGACGACGAGATGACACTTCAGGAGTTGACGTTGGCTATGTTGGAGGGTCTGAGGTATCTGCATAGCCGTGACATCGTGCATCGTGATATCAAACCAGCAAGTAAGTCGGGCTGAGTCCTTTTTCTCGTCTTTTCTCCCATTGGGTTATTGGCCATGTGCTAACTAGTTATATTATAGATATTCTTCTTGACCATGCTGGTGTGGTTAAATTTGTGGATTTTGGCGCTGCCAAAGTCATTGTTCGCCACAACCACACAACCACCATGGAAATCAACCCAAGCAATGCCAGCTCCAACCCAGCAGTCTCAACCATCCGTCCTGGCACTACTGGAACACCCATGTATATGGCACCCGAAGTGGTGCGAGGCGAACAGATTGATAACCCTAAAGCATCGGACATCTGGTCTCTGGGCTGCGTGATCCTCGAGCTGGTCACCGGCCAAAGACCATGGCCTGCCGCTGACAATGAGTTTGCAATTATGTTTAACATCGGCAATGGCATGGTACCTGATATGCCATCTGAAGGTCGACTGAGCGATTTGGGCCGGGACTTCTTAAGCTGTTGCTTGCAGGTCGAGCCGACAAAGCGAGCTACGGCAGAAGCGCTTTTGCAGCATCCGTGGATTGTACAGGCTATTGCATCAGCTAAGGATATGGAAGTCGAGACCCCAAGTGACTCGAGCCAGAGCGGAACGCCTTCAGGGAATCGGATCCCGGTGGATGGACTTTTTCCGAGTGATCAGTAGAGAGGGAGGTTTGCTTCTCTTCTCTTCTTTTCTTTTCTTTTCTTTTTCATTTTTCGCCTCTCTGAATGTCCCCCTTCTAGGCTCTCTGTCTCATGTTTGTATGCCCTCCCCGTCTTTTTGTTTCTGTATCTCTTCCGTCTTTTCTTATGTCTCTGGAAGGTAAAAAAGGGTTGGTATCTCTGCTTTACATACACCGCTTGGGAACTCCTTAGTTTCATCTTGTTTTTCTTCCTGTCCCTTATTTATCGTCTGTATTCCCGCTATTCTTCCCTTTAAGATCTCCATGTCCGGCTTGCCTGCTATCTAGGTGGCATGCAACCAAAGAAAGAAAAGAAAGCCACATTCACTTCTTAGCCGAGTACAAACAACAAAGCAAGAGCCGCCTATCTACTGAGGCTTGTGCATCCTGGATTTATATTATCTTCTTGCCTCTGTAATTTATTTCGTAAGGATAAAAAGCATGTACAGTACAGAGAAATTCTGTTGTCTTTCGTAGAACAACTAATCCAATGAAGAATAAAACGCCAAGTCCCTAACACTAAGAGCCCCCCCTCCTTCCCCCGTTCCTAACGCCCATTTCTATACAGCTATGGATGATGAACAAAACAACCTCAGCAGCCTATAGGCCGCATACACATTTCTTGTACTGGACACGTGTCCCACAACACACGCGCTACCTCTTTGTTGACCTGCTCTGGTGCATCAAGAGCCCAGAGCACGTCAAGATGCTCGTAATCGGGGATTATCTTTGCGTGGACAACTTTGGCGCATGGCTCGCGCGGGCTGTTCAACCGGGCTAGGAGTTTCTCGCCGTCTACCAGCCCGTCATTACCACAGATCCACAGCGCTAGCGGCGGTGTTCCAGCCGGGTACCAGGCATCAGCCTCGGATTGCTCAGGAGTATGTGGGCTCTGTGGATCTTCAGCAGCATGCTTGATAATGGAGCCGGCGTGTGCGAAGCCATCGCGGCCAAGCCACCACCACATGAGGGCCGAGGAAACATGCACAGGCGCAAACTGGAACATACGTGCACGAAGGTCGCGCTCCCAGCGAGCATCGCTCCAGCCAAACAGGAACGAAAAGACAATGTAGCCGAACGAGCCGTATGGTACGGCCGGCATCCAGCGGTGGGCGAGCATCATGGCAGGCACGAACGAGTGCACGCCAAAGACGACCCGCCATAACGGCTGGGGCAGCAACGACATGAAGCGGAACCACGGCTTGCGCACAAGTGGGCCGGCATATGCAGCGGGGGCTAGAGCGCACACAACACTGATGTGGTGACTCAGCTCGGGCACGTAGTCACGGGATAAAGCTAGGAGCGCCTGTGCAGTACCCTGCGAATGGCACACAAGCCCTAACGTGGAGTGGCCCGAGTGGTGCAACACGCCGGAAACAAGGGCGGGTAAATCCAGCGTGGCCATCTCACGAATATCCCAAGCCCACATGCGCGAGTCACTAGGATCGAGGGCCACGTGGCGTGGGTGGAAGCCACAGCGGTTGTTGCCAAGCCAGACATCGTAGCCAGTCTTGGCAAGCGAGAAGGCCAGCGATCTGTCATCATTGACACAAAACGTGCCGCTAGACTGCAACAGACCGTGGACTAGTAAAACAGGGTATTTCTTGCCCCGTTTAGGGGAAGTGGCGTTTCCGCTTCTGTTGCCGCTAGTGGAAGTCATGCCTTTATAGTGACACGGATTAAAAACATGCCAGAGCTCGAGAATAAAGCCGTCGTCGGTCTGTACCAGGACTGTCTCAGTGTCTAGACCGACCCGGCGCGCATAGTAACGCACGTCACAGACCAACTTATCAGTGCCGCCTTCAGAAGGCACAAAGCCATCAGTTAATGGGCCATGGAGGCCACGCGCCCACTGGTCCACATCATTGCGCCGCTTAGCGTGCAGCTTCTTCTCGGTAGCATAGAATGGCCGCCTGCTCTCATTGTAGTTGCCCTTGTTCAGGTAGTGATACCAATCCATCATAATTGGTGGGATGTGGCGAAGCAAAGCCATGCCGGCAATGGTGCTGAGAAAGGCCAAGCTAAGAGTGAATGATGACAATTGCAAGATTCTTTCCTTCATTCGGGTTCCTAGCCCAAGCGGTGGAAAGGCATTGGCTGCGGAGCGAGAGCCAGTGGGCTCAGTAGAGGATCCTGCATTGGGTGCCGGGGCAGTACCAACAACCGGCACAAGAGCTGGCAAAGGGCGTCTTGGGGGCAAGTTTTGCAACTCAATGCTGGGCTTTCTAGCACGCTGAAAGGCACTGCGAGCAACTTTCGCTGGGGGATGAGGAGGTGTCACTGGTGGCTCTTGTTTTGCGGGTGCGCCTATTGAGGCTGGGGCTAAAGGAGTTTCTGTGATATTGTTGGAGGCATGAGACTGATCCTGTGACTGTGTACACGCCTGGATCTGAGTCTGTGACGGAGAAATAGGCGGTTCGTCTGATATAGGAGACTCAATGGCAGGGATACTTCTTAAGACTGAGGCTGCAGTTGTTGTGATGGTAGCGGCTGTGGTGATAGTAGTGGCCATTTTGGCAAGTGATACATATAAGTACTGTATAGCTATGTATGGTAGGACAAAGACAAAAGCCCCAATGGCAGCAGGCAGCTTCAAGCGCCAACTATCACATGAAAGCCAGACGGGGGGAAAAACTATGGCGTGTATAGCGGGAGATTAGCACAGGCAACACAAAAATACTGGTTTGTCGTTGTGTCTCTGATATAATGCAAAGAGAAGAAACCTCCCAAACAATGAGTACAGAACTCAGAAAAAGGGAGGGCCGCAAATGTAGGCGTAGACTAAGAGAGGGAGTCAGAACTAGAAGAGAAAGCAGCATAGTCAAGGGGCCCGCCTGTCCTGTCACAAGCCAAAACATTGGTTCCTATTTAGGGACCATACTGTTGAGTGCTAATTAGCAACTGTTTTGTTAGAGTGCATCCTTATAAGTGGGTCTGTGTATACCGAGGGATGTTAGGTGGCTCGGAAGGAAGCACTATCCGATCGCAGTTGCTAGAAAGAAGCTGTTCAGCAGGGCCGAGGAGAAAGCGGAAGTCGCAGACAGCAAAAAAGGTAATTGCTTCATTAATTCCTATTCTCTGAAGGCTACCTATTTTCATTTTTATCCTCTCTAATTTTTCTTCCCTTCAGCCTCGTCTTTCTTAATTGCACAGTCATAATCAAGTGCAGCTAGTAAGCTAGTTCTCAGCCACCAAGGTCGTTTTACTCGACCTCCTTTTATTGCTATAATCTTATTGTGCGTGTCGTTTCGATCGAACAGCCATTGCTGTCTTTGTCACATCGTCCCCCAGCCTCTACAGCCCGCTTCTATATATTTTCGCCTACATCGCCATAATGCCCGCTCGCTCCGACCACAAACGCCGCCGAAAAGATTGCAAGCCGCCAGTCTCGGCTCGTTTAGTGCTCCCAGACCACGTCAAGAACGATGTTGGCAGCATCAGCACTGATCTGTTCGCTGAACTTTTCCCACAGCAGAAGAGCAATAGTAGGACTTAGGAGCCACTAACCAATATAATAACTTGCCGTTGCTAACCTCTGTCTTGTCCTGATGCCTTAGAAAACACTATCGACAACGACTCCAAGATCCATTACATCGTCATAACTCCCTGGAGCCCAAATGCTTCTCCTACAGCTTCGCCCTGGTCGCTTGTACCTGTGACGATGTCTGTTGAGCTTGCTCCAAATACCGTCCAGTTCTCGCCCTCATCGTCAGCCTTGCAACCATTTGCCAAAACGCTACAGCAAGTGGCGCCATCGAAGCTCTCAAGCAATATTCGCACAGGGATTGACATTCTTGTCCTCGACGCTGTCGCCCTACACCTCGACACTGTTTTTGTCAAGCTTGAAAGTGAGCTGACAAAGCGCCTCGAGAATGGGCAGGGCACCTTTTTCCGTGAACATCCCAGCCACCAAGGCCGCGGCGCCTCTCCGGCAAGTCAGACCCCTCAGCAAAAGCTCGAGACTGCCTTACGCTATGCTCTTTCGGGGCTCAGAGTCATCCATTCAGGCGATCTGTTCCCCCTACCTCTTCCACCACATCCCGTGACACACGTGCCGACAAATCCTGGCGAGATCCTGCTCTGTGAGCCTGTGGCACAGGGTATCCTATCGCCAGATACAAAAATCATCCTACGCCGTGGCCGTGTACAAACACCCAAACGTGGGCGCAATCCAACTGCCATGCCAGCTAGTCGTGGCCAGCTCAATGGCGTAGTCGAGGATGATGAGGAGGACACAGATAACCAGTTCTACTCTGCAGCTGAGGAACGCGAACGAGGCGACATTTCCATGACGGACGGTATGGAGTCATCAACAGATCTAGAGACTGATGCTCCTAGTGGGACCGACCACGACTTTGAGGATGATGACGAGATATCAGATGATTCGCTCGACGACATTATTGCGCTTGAGGCTCCAATGCTTCCCTCTACCACGACCGCCAGTGGGGCCACAACACCAATGGCCATGAGAGGTCGAAAGACCAACGGCATCAGCACGCCGGGCTCTGTCTTTTCTAGCTATACGGCGACTACAGCCCGGCCAGATCGCCAAAGGGGGCGCCTTTTCAAGTCATCGGCTCTGACACATGCGATCCCCGAGGCCCTGCTTCATCCAAAGCCAGCACCCCACGACGATGATGAGGCTCGCATTTATGTTGACATCATGTCCCTTTCGAAAATCGGCTGCTTTTCCGGCGACTGGGTCCGTGCGGAAGCTGCCCCGGACTCAGCTGTTACCGGACTCGGCGTCTTGAGCCTGGGTGGCTTCCCTGACCTGGACATGGCTGAGCCCAACTGGCGGCCGGTGCGTGTATTTAGTCTGCCCGAGAGCTTTGGCGCCCGGCCAGTCACGAGAATTCCCTCGGCCAAGTACGAGGGCCGGCGCCTCTCGTTTTTCGACTCGCAAATTCAAAAGCCCGCCAGCCCTGCCGCTTATATCTCACCTATTCTTCTTGCTAACCTCGATAATGCGCCCTATTTACGCCTATCCCCACTCAAGAAGAGCCTATATACCGGCAAAGGAACCTTACCTAAGTTTACCAGCGCATCACGGCCACCCGATGCCCGGTCGGTTTCTATCCGGCAAATTAGAGCTCCGCTTTCTACTGAAGCCGCCTATACTACAGCTGTTATGGGTGCTGCCAAGAGCTACTTTGCCCGCAAGGTGCGGCTTCTGCGGCCCGGCGATCTAGTTGCTGTTCCTGTCGATGCTTCGCTGGGAAAAGCTATGCAAGAGTCTGCTTCTTCTAGCGGGGAGTCTGAGATCAACGATGTTATGGCTTTGGCAAACGCTAGCGCGCGCATCAGCGATGTGGCTTGGTTTAAGGTCGAGCACATTGCAGCGAAAAAGACAGACGACTCGGGCTTTGTTAACGGCCACACAGAAGGCATTTGGGGCTCGATAGCTTGTATGGACAGTGCATCTACAGTGCTAAATATGTCAGGTTTTGAGACCAGCCGAATCCCCGGTGTCAAGGATAGTCCATGGCCATACTATCTCGGCATGAAAAGACTCCCCATCCCGGCAAGCACTATCGAGAATGGGCCAATAGCCTTGCCCGAAACATCGTATGTGTCTCCTACCCGACGCAAGCTTCGAGAGCTTATTGCAGCATCTACGACACAGCGTGCTATTGCGTTGAATATGCCGCCCGTGGCTATTCTTCTCGTCTCTACACACCGTGCAATAGGAAAGGCAACCGTGGCCGCTGCGGCATGTGCGGACATTGGCATTCACTCATTCCCCATTGACTGCTATGATGTGCTAAGCGAGTCTGGGGGCAGTGGTGGCGATGTCAAGACGGAGGGCTTTCTGCGTGCCCGAGCCGATCGCGCTATTAGCTGCGGCATTTCCAGCTGCGCCCTAGTGCTTAAGCATATCGAGTCTCTAACAGCTGAGCGCATTGCATCGTCACTGAAAGAAATACTCAGCGAGCTTCGCGTTCTGATCGCCACTACTACTGAAATCGACAAGGTTCCTGACTCCGTGCGAGGACTATTTACGCATGAACTAGAGCTTAATGCGCCTGATGAAGCCGAGCGCGAGACTATCCTGCGCAGCATCATTAGCGACCGCGGCGTTAGCCTAGATCCAAGTGTTGATTTAAGCTCAGTAGCTCTCAAAACTGCCGCACTTGTGGCTGGTGACTTGGTCGACGTAGTTGATCGCGCAACAATGGCTAAAACAATACGCCTAGAAAGCGTATCGGCCGCTCAAACCAAAGCGCAAAATACAACCGTTACCGTACGCGATGTTCATGTGGCTGGCGGCTCATTTTCTCGGTGCCTCCTCCGTTCGGACTTCGATCTTGCCGTTGATGCTGTGCGAAAGAACTTTGCTGATGCTATCGGCGCGCCTAAGATCCCCAACGTCACATGGGACGATGTGGGTGGCATGGCTAATGTCAAGGATGCCATTACGGAGACTATTCAGCTGCCACTAGAGCGGCCCGAGCTGTTTGCCAGGGGCATGAAGAAACGGTCGGGAATTCTGTTCTATGGGCCACCCGGAACTGGAAAGACGCTGCTGGCCAAGGCCATAGCTACCGAGTACTCGCTCAATTTCTTCAGCGTCAAGGGACCAGAGCTTCTCAATATGTATATTGGCGAGTCCGAAGCCAATGTACGTCGTGTATTCCAGCGTGCTCGCGATGCCCGACCATGCGTCGTCTTCTTTGATGAACTAGATAGTGTGGCGCCTAAACGTGGCAACCAGGGAGATAGCGGTGGCGTAATGGATCGAATTGTGTCGCAACTGTTAGCTGAGCTAGACGGAATGTCAGGTGGCGAAGACACATCTGGTGTCTTTGTCATTGGTGCCACAAACAGGCCCGATCTACTAGATGCCGCGCTCCTGCGGCCCGGCCGTTTTGACAAGCTGCTCTATCTTGGTGTGTCTGATACCCACGATAAGCAGATGACCATTCTCCAGGCTTTAACGCGCAAGTTCACCATTGACCCCTCCGTTTCACTACGTAGCATCGCCGAGAAATTGCCGTTTACCTACACTGGTGCCGACTTTTATGCTCTCTGTAGCGATGCTATGCTCAAGGCTGTCACACGCCAGGCCACTCTAGTTGATACCAAAATCCGTGCCCTATCAGCCACTGCTGGAAAACCCGTTACCACGGCTGCCTTCTTTGACCACCATGCAACTCCGAGCGACATCGCTGTTGTAGTTACCGAGGCTGATTTCCTCGCTGCCCACGAAGAGCTCGTTCCCAGTGTTTCTGCTGGCGAGCTAGCGCACTACGAGAGAGTACGTGCCCAGTTTGAGGGTGGCATCAACACAGCTGTCAAGACTGCAGAGCACTCCACCCCTGGACCTACCGTGCAATCTCCTCCCCCGTCCGGCGACGGAGCTAACGCTACAGGCACACTCACCGCACCGTTGCTAAACCTACCTCTGCTTATAGGCGGCGATCGTGGCTCGGGGTATGCAAGTAGCACAAGTACAGCCACACTCAGAGGGAAGGGCAAGGCGGTAGACTATGGATCGGACTCGGACCGGGCTAGTCCAGAGAAGCGTTTCAAGGGCAAGGGCAAGATGCCGCCTATCAATAGCGGTTCAATTGCGGATGGCGGGTCAGCATCAGGCACGAGCGGGTTTCAGAATGGGGGGAACAGCGATGACGACGAGCTGTACTGAAGGAGAAATGCACTGTAGATCTAGGCAAGATAGGTAACTTTTTGGTAATGTCATGGGATAATAGTATAGATTGTATGGAGTGAATGCATGCAAGAATTTATAAAATGCAGATTATGGTTATATACAGATGTAATGTGATACAGTGGTCGAAACTTCCTCCTCCCCCTTTCCCAGACTCAACCACCATATTTCCTTCTATGCCCATTATGGACTCTTAGGTGTCTTCTCAGCGGCAGAGGCGCTGCTCTTCGTCTTGTCGATCTTCTTCTCCTTCTCCTTCTCTTTGTCCTTATCTTTAGAGCTACTACTGCTCTTCTTCTTCTTCGCAGCCTCGCGATCCTTGTCCACCGACCGGGGCTTCTTTTCCTTCTCCTTGTCCTTGTCGTCCCGTGCTGACTTGGTCTTTGGCTTGCTCACGCTCTTACTCTTGCTTGCGCCACCGGCGCTACTACTGCTCTTCGTCTTTTCCTTATCCCTCTTTTCATTGCGGCTCTTGTGCTGTGAGCGGCTGCTAGTCTTGCCCATTGCTCTGTCCTTCCTGCTCTCCACAGCCAGCGAATGCTTATCCCTACTCCGTGTCTTCGAGTCCACAAGCACCGTCGGAGTGCCGGGTGTCTTTGCCGAGACAGGCGAAACTGGGCCATCCTTGGCGCTAAGGCCAGACGGACTGCGCATTCCTGCAGCGAGACTCAATGCTGGGCTATCGGGGCCTCCGCTCAGACTGTTGGCGCGGTCAAGGTCCTTAGCCTTGCCGACCAGCACGAGCTTCTGCCACTCACGCTCCATCTCAAAAGTCTCGCGCTCCTTATCAGCACGCACTCGCTCACGTAGCGACATGGCGGAGTTGGACCGCGAGAGACGCGCAAGGCTCTCGCTTATACTGCGGGGCGCATCGTCATCTGATAGATCCATGGTCTCGGCGATGGAGCGGGCATCGTTTTCAAGTGGTGAGGACCATTTGGCTGGTTCTTGTAGAGCCTGGCGGAGACGGTCGTATTCTTCAGGCAGCATATCATCAACTTCGCGCTGCTGTGAGGCGTCGCTATCGTAGTCGGAGTCGGATACCTCGGAACCGGAATCAGAATCGTCTTCGTGTGGTTCATCTTCTACCTCAGACTCCGCATCGGCTGGTGTGTTTTGTGTGGCATCCGCAGTGCCAGACTCGGTTTCGGAATCTGCCTTGGATTCATCTGCTTTGACTACTTCCTGCGGTACAGAGCCCTCTTCCGGTGGAGGTGTCACCAAGACGACTTTCACAGGAGGTGTTTCGAGGTTAGTTGGGGCTTTGTCTTGTAACTTCGTTTCATCTGAAGGTTCCTCCTTAGTTTCTGTGCTCGAAGTAGCAGCTTTGGCAACCGTCTCCACATTGTCGGAAGCTTTATGTGTTGTGTCTAGCTCTGCCTTTTCATTCGTGGTCTTGGGCTCCTCGTCAGTGGTCTCTTTGTCCTTCCCCTTCTCTTCTTCTTCTTCTGCTGCTGCTGCTGCTGCTGCTGCTACCTCATCATCTTTCTTCTTGCTCTCAGCCACTTGTTTGCGCAGATTCTGCAGTCTTAGAGCCTTTGCCTTATCAGCAGCCTCATCCGCAATAGAGCGCACGGGTGGGTCCTCCTTTTTGATGTCGGCAACTTTGCTCAGCTCCTTCTCCTTCATTTGGGCATGCTTTGCCGCGATAGAAGCAGCTGTTGCCATGGCATTAGCAACCGACGCAGCAGCAGCAGAAACTGGGGCCGGCTTGGCAGTAGCAGCTGGTACGGAGGTAGGCTTTGCACCGCCGGTGGGTCGCGTCATGGCACGCAATGCGGGCATCTTCTCGGCTTCAGCCTTGGTAGGGATAGTGTAGTCGTCGAAGTATATTTTGACCTTTTCTTTGAGCTCGCCGTATTCGTTCCATTCCTCGATTTCGACAAGATCCTAGGGGGCAAGAAGTGTTAGTAGGCATGCTTTCATGCCAAGATGTCGAGACTTCAAGATGCTTACCCCCAATACAACGCCCTGCTGCACCAGGCCCGGCAATTTTCGTAGCCGGCCGTTGGCATCTTTTCCCGCTCGCCGGCCCCAGACCATGCGGGCCTTGTTATCTGTGGAAATATCGACAGCCTTGAAGGGCACCCGGTTAGCCCGCAGAATGGTTTCCAGACGTGAAGTAGCAGTCACGATGTGAGACGATCCGGCCGTCAAGGACGTCACGATCCATAATGCGGGATCTGTAGTAGTAAAAGTAGTTCCTGGCTGTGCCATGGCGACGGGTGGCAGTTGAGTCGGGATTGGGAGTCGTTAGGGAGGCTTCCGAGAAAATGCGCCTGTGAATATAGATATTGTGAAGAGAAAACCCCCAAGACAGATTGTGCGGCGATTCGAGGGTCCACAAAGCAAGACGAGGCTTCGTTCGCAAAAGGTAAAAATAAAATGCTGCACGCAAAGAAATAGAGAGAGCGCTTGTTCCAGTGCTTGTGTCAGTCTTGCATGTATGTACAATATGTTGGTATTTTTGCTGTGTCTAGTCTGGCCTAATTCAGAATGGCCCCGTGATATCTGGACAAAGTTCGTCGGTCGGGATTTGCTTGCTGCCAGCTGTAAATAGAAAGCTGCAGAAACTTGTACCTTTACCCCTGTGCACAGTCTGTTTAGCGAGCGTGCGCATGTACAAGCACAACTTGGGGCCTGGCCAGGCGTTGTGAATAGGGGGCAGAGAGGCTAAAATACAGCGCCGGAAATAGAGAGGGCCAACCCCTGGAAATCCACGACAGCACTACAGGCTACAGCCCTAGAGCTAGGACCTAAAGGACCAGATGAGACGATGCCACTCAAAGCCCCAGAAACGACAAAATAAAAAGCAGATGGCGAGTGCTCCAAGCCACCTACTCTCAATCATCTAACCTTCGAGGAGTTTTTGGGCCTGCCAGTCGTCACATTCTTTGCCTCACTTATCGTCAGATCGACTCCCTAAGAAGCTCCCGGTTGCACAGAGAGTAGCACGGGGTTGCCATTTAGTAATCCTATGGCTGACTAAGCCATGCTTATCCCTGCCGATTGCCAATCTCGCATAGCAAAACGAACATGCAACCCAACTCCATCCGTCGTCTCCCCTTCGAGCTCTGGCTCATTCAGGCTCTGTAGTGTAATCCAATATACCATACCGGGTTTCATGCAAATACTTTGTACCCAATATTAACCTATAGCCGCCCCCTATCTAGCAATACATTCACTGCCTTGCCTTGTCCTGTTTTCCCGACCCAAGTCTGGTGCCATAACGCCCTTTCTCCTTGCCCTCCTGCTGTCGTCCCCTTATTCTCCTCCCTCACACAGCCCCAATGGGCTTGGCCTTCCACTTGCCAGCATATACCGTCCATCCGCACCCATCTTCGCCATCTTCATCGCCTAAATCTGGAGGCATGTCATGGCCCATCTGCGCCCGTTCCAGCACCACACCCTGTCTCTCGTCACCCTGGCCGTCTTCTTCTGCCACCTCACCCTCAAGCTGCTCTATAGCTCGTGACATTTGTATCGCACGCAGCATGAGCTGTCTTTGCGTAGCTGTTTCGTTGACGGCGTTTACCACCCTGGCCACTGCCTGCGCGCCCCATTTCTGCACCCATGCCGCTGCCATCTGCTCTCTCGCCTCTGGTTCCATTGCCTCGCGCGACTCTAGGAAACAGAGCACCTCTTCCTGGGCACCAGCCGGAAGTGCTTTCTGCACCATGTGGTTGCCTTGCGGGCTCCATGTCTCAGGCCCAGAAACAGCGGTCGTGGCCTCCTCTATGTCAACCGGCGGCAGATGCATCCAGTAGTATTCCCAGATCCACACCAATGCTTTTCGTGCAGCAGCTCGAAGGCGGGAGAGCGAAGGCAGCGGTTCGTGTGTAGCTTGGTGGCGTAGCTCAACAAAGGTAGCGGGCAGACCAATGTTCTTAGCCAGCGAGAACATGCTCATCTTGCGCAATTTGTCTTGCTGGCCGTCAAGAAGACCTGTAACGAATCTGAAGGCGGGGCAAGCGTCAGCAACAACTCTTTATCCATTGGCGCCTCCTTTGCTTTGTTTCCCGTCGTAAATTGTGTGCCGTGCTCCGTAAATTAATTTCCGTGCTCTCTTGCCTCTGTCCGTCCAACCTACCGGCTAAACGATGTCGAGTAAGCAGCCCGCATGGCGTATTCACTCAGCCCGACCCCAGGCCCCCGAGCTAGTTGCTGCTGCTCTTCGTCGGCAATTATCGCAGCCGTCAGCAATGCCGTCGACTCTATCATGTGCGGGCAATTCCCGCGTTGCATCCACATGGCCACACGATCAACTGCTTCATGACGCTGCTGCTGCTGCTGCTGCTGCTGCTGCTGAGTGCACGATGTACCCTGGGTGGATGCCAGGCCGCCAGAGCCTGTGCTGAGAGAGGCCTCGGGGTAGAAGGCGCGCTTCACTTGCTCCAGTTCGACCGCATCGCGCCATGGTGTGAAAACGTACTGCACCATTTCTTCAGGCAATGTCCCTTTTCGGTGTAGGCTCGGTCAATTCAGGCCGTTATTCTAGCAGCGAGACTGGTATTTTTTTTCACTCACTTCTTCCCTCCGCTAAGGAAGGCGCAGAACCAAAGCCGATTGGATGGGCCAAAACTTTTGATTCTTATCGATAATGGTAGACATGGGATCCACTTTTGACAACGGCTATGGATATTTTGTCTGCAAACAATAGCGTTGGTTTAGTTTGAGGATGAAAGATAGCCGGGGCCAGGCCAGGCCAAGCCAGACTAGATGTGGCGTTTATGTGGCTGCTTCCCGTCATATGTGGACGACGACGGCGAAAACAAGCGACAGATAGCTGCGTATGGATTTCCTGATTTGTATCGCTGGTGTAAATAACGTCCCCTCTGTCTTCTCTCCTCTCTTCTCTTGTTTCGTCATTGGCTTCGTCACAATAAGCCTAGGCTAGTACGTATGCGGGTGGCAACGGGCAACAGCAAAGGTTCTATTAGGGTGAGTGGGGGTGTATTTTATGCCCGTCAAAGAACTCGTTCTAGGGCTGATGGGAGCCAACCAAACCACACTACATGCTGACGGCCACGCCAACCAAAAGACGGAATTCAAAAGCCCAAAGGCTTCCAGCCACAAGGGCCGGACTAGCACCATCGAGAACAACATGGGGCTAGGAGGCGCCAACGAGTCAGGCCAGACCAGCGCCGGGCCATCCCAGAGCGGCCACAAAAGCCACAATGAGATGAGGTCACCGCCAGTCACTGCGGCAGCTTGTCGTTGCATGCATACATGTGCACAGTATATATAACATAATATTACGGGCTTATGGATAGCGGTAATCCAACAGCCAAGAACGAAGAGCAACAATCTTCCTGCCACTACAACGCATCAGCTGCTTGACGTTAACTGACTGTGAATTCCAAACAGGCTACAGGCTAAAACCGGAACGGCAACTTCTCAGGAAATGATGGTTGATTCTTGGAAATAAACACCGGCTAAGCTTCGTAAAAACAAGGCCTCGGTAATAAAAAGGTGTTGATAGTAATATTCAGCTAAGCTGAGCTAGCATCTCGGGCGTCTCGTCACTCATATGACCAGATTACCAGACCGAGTAAAACCAAGCAAGGAGTCTCTATTCTAAATACATCACGGGACAATTTTCTCGCCCATAAAAAACAATGAAAAAAAAAATAACAAGACGTAGTGTAGTGTGCAGTTTAGGACCTTCCCCAAACAAAAATGAATAAATAAAGATGAAAAATATCCCCAATGGTATCGTTCTTATACATGGCGAGAGCAAAAGCGAAGACAAAAGACAGCAGAGCAAAAAAGACAAGAGACACTATCTAAGACGTAGAAAAACAAGACAAAGCCGCCAGAGACCCCCTCCCCCTAAGACAGAAGAAAACGCCGGAATGCAAGTGAAGCCGTTAAAATAATAAAGAAAATTTAGTCGTGGTTGTGAACATCACAACAGGAAGTCAAGGACAAATAATAGAAGGCAGTGGTGTCGTGATAACGATACCAAAATATATGTAAAGGGTACAACGAAGTAGAACGAATGAAATGTGTTTTTTTCTTCTCATTTTCAAATCCAGCTGCTGGACACAGGTTGCTGTGTGTAGAGTGGTTGCACGGGATATATGCGCTCAGCATACACCACAGTTGGCTGGAAGTATGGCTGAGCCAAGCTCTGAATCTGGGACTGCTGTTCTTGTACAACAGGCAAGGCAGCGGCAGTATCAGCAGCGGCATCAGTGTCTTCGTTGTCATCAGCGCCCGTCTGCTCAGCCTCAGCCTCGGTCTCATCTTCGTCATCAGAGGCCTCGGGCTCAAAGTCCTTCATCAGGAGCATCTTGGTCGGCTGGGCAGCACGTGTAGTGTCTGCTAGCAGAGACTGCATGCAATCACGGGAGCTGTCAAGAGCCAGGTCAACGCCGTCCTTAACCAGGGCGTCATCATCATACAGGCCCATGCCATGCAGGATTTCGCCTGAGTCTTCGTCGGCATCGACAACGGCTGATGGACTGGTTGATACGGCGACTGCAGAGGGAATAGAAAACGGGGCCATGCCATTGGCGCTGGCAAGCCCAATACACATCGCATTAGCCGGCGCAAGCATGTGATCGGGGGTCAGCGGAGCAGTAAACTGTGGTGACCTGGTAGCGGAGGAAGGGGCTTCAAAGCCAGGCATGGACATGGCGGAGATGTCGAAAGAACTGGGCACTGAGTCGGGCAATGTAGGCGGGTAGTCGGAATAATTGGAAGAGCATTGCTGTTGTTGTTGCTGGTGGGACAGAGTGCAGGTGCGAGCGTACTGAGGAGCAGTCATGTAAGTGTAAGAAGCCGGTGAGTAGAAATCCTGCTGTTGCTGTTGTGACATTGCCAGGCCAGGCGAGAAGATCATGTTGTCGGAGATGGGCTCTGATAGCGGGCTAGTTACGACAGTAGCAGTTGATGGTGCTGAGAGAACGGCCATGTATGAAGCTGCTGAGGTAGACATTGAAGAGGCAGGAGTAGCAGCCATCAGCATGCTTGAGGGCCGCACACGGGGCATAGAGCTGTCCACAGAGTAGTTCATGGCGTTGGCAGCAGCAAATATGTTGCCATCATACATAGACCAGCGCTTTGCGTGTGGTGAAGTGTTGTGAGAGGACTGACGTTTGGTGATGGAGCTGTTGATGACGGGCGAGCGACGTTGAGAGGAAGAGGGATGACGTCTGGCGACGCTGAGGGTGGGATATTCCATTATGGAGAGGGTTGTGTGTGTGTGTGTTGGAGAGGGAGCAAGATGGGTGATAGGTGGTGAGAGCAAGTGTAGAAGAAGTCGACGAAATTCAGATGGGGTTAAATTAGATGTTTCCAAGAGAGAATGGAGAACAAGAGGAGACGAAGATGAAGAAGATAGATGAAGAAGATGAAGAGAGTTCGTTGATATAAGTGTAGTCAAAAGCCACGAGCGTTGAAGTCTTATGTATTATATTGGACAAAAGAAATAGAACAAGAGATAAAATACAGTAAATTGGAGGTTCTAGATATATAAATTAACTAAATGGGACAAGAAGAATAATAATAAAAAATCAAGATCCTCGTCGGCCACCACACATACACGACGCTACGCACCAGCTCATGCTTCTCCTGCTTCCATATATCGAAGCCCTCCCCGTCAGCGTCATTAAATTCATGATTTTAGCGAAGAAAGAGAAAACCTGGCATATAGTAACCGAGCTAAACTGCAAATAGTCAAGGTTTCTCTGTCTCTGTTCTTCTGTGTTCTACACCCCCCATCCCATGTTATGCTCCCATTCACCTTCCCACCATTGATCCCATTGATTGATCGATCGCCTTCCCCTCCCTCCTCGCCCCCAGTCCAAGTTCGAGCATTCTAAACATTTTCCCTTGAGCGGCCGAGCGAGCGAACAAGCGAGCCACCAGCCAGCCAGCCAGCCAGCCAGCCAGCCAGCCAGCCAGCCAGCCAGCCAAAACCAACCAAGCCGCTCCAAGCTGTCCAGTGTAGTCTAGTCTAGTAGAGCCCATTTCCACCCGCTCACCTGCTGACCTGCTCACCCCTCCTCCATGCTGCTCATACTACTGACGCCCACCATTTTCTAAGCTCTGGACAAATCTAAGCGAACTCGGGTTGGCCTCAGACCTAGCATAACCTAAAAGGACAGGACAGGACAGGACAGGCGAGCACGCCGCTCCGTACGTACCAAGCCATGAGAAAGAACAGAAAAGAGAAAAAGGAAAAGCCCAAAGTTTCTTTCCCTTGGGGAGGGGCAAGGAGAGGAGAGGGAACTTTAGCCCCGTCAAACCAAAGCGATCAGGCAAAGGGCCAAAGTCAAGGGCAAGACATCCCAAGGCTCAAAGCCCAAAACCAAGGACTTTCAGGTGGCATTGGATTGTTTTGTTCCCATGTCTCGACGTCCAAATCCTAGTTTCAATGGTCGAATTGGGAGAAGGGGGCTAGTGGCTAGCAAGCCGGTTTAGTCAAGCAAGCTCAATATCAGTTCAGTTGGCGTGGGCATGGGGCATGGGGTCTGCGGTTCCATGCGGGTCCACAAACAATACCAGCACTCAGACAAGGGAGGGTGGCCTACGCACGCAGGCGTGTAGCTAGCAGAGCCAGGCGGATGAATGGGGCGGGGCGTCTGCACAAAATGCCTTTCCCAAGGGTCAAAGGGCTAATTGGTCCAAGAGCCAGCCAACAGACTAACTAGGCTAAGTTGGCCCATGGTAACATGCATGAAAGAAAGCAGAGGTAGGTAAGCAGGCAGGCCGATAAGAAAGGGCAACACACCGACGAAAAAGGGACAAGTTTGGTCTGTGCAGAGTTCTGTCCTGAGAGCACACGTTGTGTAAGGGTTACATGCACCTCCTTGGGGTTACGATACACCAAGACAACTATCGCATTTCACAGACCAGTGCTCATCAACTACCCCAGAGAAGCACAAGAACAAGAGACAGGGCAGCAGCGAGAGCAGCAGGATTCTGCTGAGATATCTCCTAGCCCTTGGGCATTCACTTTATTTGGTTCTACAGAACCGGATAGTAGGGCTTTCTGTAGCCTTCGAGGCGGGTTTCTAAACGGGGTCTTTCAGCCAATCAGGAGAGCCAGAAGCGAGATGAGTGCTAGAAAAAAGAGACAAAATAATGGGTGCACAAGGCACAAGAGCCTCTTTTCCATCCATCATCGATTAAATGCGGCCGTTTAATCGGCAACCGGTAATATTGCAATGAGTGTTTCTCATACTAAACTATTTAGTCGTTTATTCTCTGCTCGGCCGAGCCAGACCAGCAGCAGCATCGAGACAGCCAGATAGATGGGGGGGGGGGGGGGGGGG
>JAXCEX010000110.1:0-84324 GCA_038382965.1 Ceratocystis huliohia | reverse complement strand
GACTGCCCGGAAGAGGTGTCGGGGGACGACATCTCCTTGCCCCTTTTCCGTCCAGATCATGCCGTCGTATTGCTATGTAATAAATAGTAGGTAGACGTTAAATAGAACAAACAAACAAACAAACAAAACAAACCGACAGAGAAGACCAGAAACGGCCTCAGATGACACATCGTTCTAGGCCGTTTCTGTCAGGGAAGGCCGTCGTATTACTAAGTAAAATCAATCAGGTAGACGTTAAATAGTACAAACAAACAATGTGCTTGAAATGCGCCATGTCTCTCTGAAGATCTATATGGCGTTGATTCAGATCAAGAAACTGTAGGGGAAAGGCACCAGTAACCCCGGGTTAACCCTAAACTCAGAAGCAGAGTCAAACCCCTACTTCCCACAATGATTCGATCTTCTAGAAAACCTGCGGTGTCCTGAAGTCATGAAGATCACAAAGTTAAGACAGCAGATTCCATTGCAGTCTGGAAATCCCCTCCTCGACGGCTATGGGGATAATGCCCAAACTGTGTGAGCATCCGAGGGCTTAAGGCTTGTCTTTCCGCTTCTTTGGTAGCCGCTGCCTGTGTGGTAAGGATGTGACCTCGAAGTAGTCCCCTTTCTAATGACCTGCCAATGCAGTCACCAGTCTGTCCGAGGACAGAAACACAGGATAAACAAAAACAAAGGAAATATTTTGGACTGAGTGAACTCTCAAAATTCAGCCCTGAGTGCGAAGGTGTACTCCTTGAGGTGGAGTGGTGTTGTGGCGATTGGGTGTTGGCGATCGCGAAAAAGGTGTCAAATCGACGACGAGGTTAACCTCAACGTTGGGTAGGTGCGGCCTCAAGGCATCACAGCCCAATTGTGCAAACGGTTATCGGTGTCATAAAAGTTTTCCATGAACCTGGGAAAAGGAGAGGTGCCAGACCTCAAAGGTTGTAAGAGAGGGTTGTTTTTGGCAGTGGACCTGCTATCACACACTAAATAGGAATTTTGGACCTTTTTTTTCTTCGCGTCGTTCGATCTTAGCGATTCCAACAAGCGTTAAATTTATTAAAAAATATTCTTTTACACTTTAACCACGGCAAAGCGGAAACGGGCAACAAGCTAACATGGCAACAGTCAGGTACACCTCGCTCGTCAAAACTCTATCATCGGTAGCCAATCCCAGATACCCATAAGCACGCCTTGGCGCTACATTCGATAGAGCCCTCCGGGCCCTCCCCCAACCCTTAAAAGGTAGAGGAGAGACTCAAGATCTAAGCACACCCACAACTACTGACTGCCTAGTAGACCAGTTCATTGTAGGGCGTAATTAATGAGACAAAATTCAAGTCCAAAACATCTAAGCAAAAGAGGCACCTAGGAGGCTCGCTTGAGTAGTGTGGATATCGTGGAATGGAACAAGCCAGCAGACGCTTAAGCAAAGCTAGTATATAAAAAACCACAACACGGCACCAGATCAGCCTCGCAGCAGCATCAAGATTAGTAGGAGATCGACTGCATATCGACTACGAGGAATGGTAGAAAGAGCATGGATAATACCGTTCGCCTGGAGCCGGTGCCTCCCCCAGCAGCGGACGCTCCGCTACGGGCTGTTCTCTACGCCGAAATCCTGTAGCCTTTCTAGATGAGTCTTCACCCGGCTGTCACAGACCAAAACACTTACTGGCAAGTACACCCACCTTAGAAAGGTGTTGTTCCAGTTCCTAAAAATGTATAGGAAAACCTTGGTATATGTGCACATCTGTCTAGGGGGGGGGGCCTCTGGAAGATGTCATCAGATGCTACTCCTCTCCAGAATGCGCCATTATATTGCCACGAAATAACAGTAACTAGGCGAACACTAAATAGTGTAAACGGACAGCTTGTTTTTCGATACTTTCCTTTACCATTTATTGCCATTGCTATATAGATGTGCAACGAAGTCAAAGGCTTTACAGTAGACAAGCACTCCAAGAAAACGCTTATCAGCACAATATTCCCAAAGCACATATACGCAAGCCATGCTGAAAATAAAGACAATAGCAAATGCCTTTCGGTTTGTGCAACCATACATATCCAATCTGTGCCACACGCAATTAATCCCCGAAAAGAAACTTACAACTACATGTACATATTTGATCAAATCAAGACTGCAGCATCTTCTCCGTCTCAGTAAGATCAAGGTTACACACGCCATTATTCGCGTCTGAACATCTAATAAACTACCGATTGGACTTGCCATCTTACTGCTTACTGCTTGCCACCGACATTGACATCACCCCTTCCCATGGGGCGGCACTTACGCCATGCTGTTTCTCTCCTCTAAACAGGCCTGAGTCTGGTCTTCACAGCTACAGCTACAACTGGAAGCACTGCACCCACACAGAAAGAAGGTTTGTCCAGCAGAAGGCCTTTTTTCTCGCTACTTCCTGGCCTCATTACAGCTACATTATTTCTAGCCACCCAATTTGCTACTCCATGCCCGTCCGGCTAGATGTGTACAACTACGATGGGGGGCAAGAGTCTGGAAATTAAAGCGTGCATTGATTTGAAACATGTGCTCATTAGCCCATAGAAACGTTGGCGTGGCACGAGGAGCAAACAATAACATGGAATAGGGGAGACTGAAAGGAGAAATAAGAAAAAAGGAAAAGGGAAAAAAGGAGCCAAGTCAGTCGAAGCATTCATTTTTCTCCATTTGTTTTGTTTTGTTTGCGGCTGGCTGCAGTGCTTGAGAGTCGAAAGAAACGAAGTGAGCGGAATAACTTGCTTCGAAGATGGAGGAGGATCAACAAGAAACGTCGATTCTCTGATCAACCTTCCCCTCCTTCTGCGTGCCATCCATTTTTAACACCGCGGTTGGCCTGGTGGATTAGGCTTGGGCTCTGACTTTGCTTTGGCCTTAGCTTTGACTTTTGACTCTAGTCGACGAGCGCCATGACGATCAAGGCGTTGCCAAAGACCCTGAGATGGGAGGAGAGGAACACTAGCAACGGGGAATCGCAAGAAGTACAGGCAGTAAATTAAAGGGAAATAAAAAGGATAAAACGGACAGGAGAAGAACAAGAAGCACAAGAAGCACAGCCCACCAAGTCGCGGCTAAGCTAAAGAGAGGCGGGTACAGGGCCCCTGCTTAACTCAGCCGTGCTGATGCGTTGATTCTGTTGATGATGCTGCTTATCCAAGCTCTTTCCCAAAAAACTGCCTTTGAACGGTGTGCTTTTCCCTGGTTTTAGGCCCCAGTGAGCTAGAGAGCTATAACGACAGGCTTAAGCCAGCAGGTATGTCTAGCGATACCGTCGCTGTTCATAGTCGTCGAGCATGAGAACACAACAAGACAAGAAAGGGATGAGCAAATCTTAGCAAGCAACTTGAAACACGCGTCCTTATCCATCGCCCAGGGTCTTGTGCTCGTAAAATTGCTTATACGCGTTGGCAAAAAAGACCCCTTGGATGGCCTGGGTGGATGGATCTAGTAGGCTCCTAGTCTTCCCTTGGCTTGCTTAGCGCTGTTGTCAACAAAGAACCCAATTTATTAGTCCTTACATGCGCAGATACAAAGGGCTTGTTTCCCGCCAATTATCGATTAGCATGCTTATCTTCTAGAGAGCCGGGTCTCGGACTCAAGGATTTGTTGCTTACATAGCCAACTAAAACGACTCCTGGTTGTTTATTATGGTTGCGATGTCTAGCGAGATGCAAGTTTCAATGCACGAAACTATCCATTCATTTCTGTTTCGTTTGGAGTTGGTAGAAGCATCAGAGTAGGGGAGGGATGGTGCTGTAGTGTTGTAGTGTTGTCGTGTTGTCGTGTTGTCGTGTTGTAGTGCTGCTTCTTGCTCTTTCTCGCTTATGGAATGGGCTGGACTTGCGCTTTGCCCGTCCTTTGTTATTTCGAAGATAAGAAGGGAACAAGGGAGCAGAAGAAGGGGGAGAGCACGATGACAGGGGCAGGAAGGTCTGCGGACGGCGCACTGCTGTGATGGTTCGCAGATAGATGTACGCTGGTGCGGGCTGCGCTGTGATGAATGCTTGCTGTATAGCTTTATGGCCGTATGTGCGTGCTATGCGAGTGTGCGTGCTATTTCTATGTACGCACTGCAGCTGGCTGGCCCCTGCCCCTGCTCATTCTGATAGCAAGAATGCACAATGCGTGCATAATGCATGCATAATATGCATAATCACGAGCAGGAAGCTTGCAAGCTCTTGCCTGTTGGGTTTCTATTTTTCTTCTTCTTCCGTTTGTTCTATTCCGAAGTACGTACGTACGTAGGTAGGTACGTATATGCGTACCTATGTACATACGACACACTAAACACGTTTTTCTTGTTACCAAATCTTTTTTTGTTCTCCTACATAAGCAATCCATCAAGGGAGAATATTGACATGCCCCCCTTTTCTGCATCTTATTTCCAGTCAATTTATCTGTGCTCCGCAATCATCACGTTATTTTTGTTTCCTGTGCAACTCTTGCAGTCTTGGTCTTAGCCTGGTTTTCTGCCTTCCCTTCCATTCACAATCACTGCAGGTACATGTTGCTTTTTACAGACAAGGCCCCACTTGAGGCCCCGGCTTGCATATGCAGTAGAGTAAGTTTCCTTTTCCTGCCTTGCATGGAAAAGTTGTGCTAAGACATTGGCAAGCAGGTGTAATTTAGGTAATTGTGAAAGAGAAGCAGGCTTTTTTGCTGGGCAACTGGTATTTGGTTGGGATCTTCCAGATGGTTCCTTGGCTAGGCTGTGTTTTTCTCTCCTTCTGGCAACTTCCCTTGCTCCTACCTACCTGCTTGCTCATTTTGTTCCTTCAATTTGGTGCTGGGACTTACGATATATGGATTGACGGATGGGATCTAATTTCATTAATTGGCTTGATTACCGGTTGGCGATTGTGCTGTCTGTGATCGACTGTTTTGGGTTTTCTCTGGTATTGCTTCCTTTTGGCACGCTGTTTGTTAGCTTTTTACTTTTCTTTTACACTGGCTGCAAGCTTATTTTCTTGCTTTCCTGTTTGACTCTGACGGGCTTGTTCTTTCCTTGCCTGCTGACAGCCGCACCTGCAATATCACATCTAGCCTAAAGAAATACGCAAAATCTTCCTTGTTCCTTCCTTGCCTGTCTTGTCTTGCCTTGTCTGGACTGGACTTTCCTAGCTAGATGCACCATTCCTGCACCCACACTGCCTGCTGCATTGTCTATGTTGGCGCACACAGCTTCCTTCTTCTTGACTTTGCAATCCCGTAAACAGCAGGTGCAGCTGCAATTCCCAGGCTGCAGTTACTGTTGCAGTACCAATCTTCCTTGCGCTTCCCTGTCTTGCTTTTTTCCATTGCAAATTTTCTCTTGTCTCGTCTTGTTCATCTTCCCTTCGATTATTTCTTTTTTGTTTCTTTCGTCTTTTCTTTTCTTCTTTTCCTTCCTCTTCTCTTCACCCTCTTTTTGCTGCCTCACTTTGGGCTCTGTGCTTTTTTCTCGTTCTTTTTTTGTCATTCATTTGTTGCGTGTTTTTGTTCGTGCTTTTTTTTTTCCTGCTGTCTTGTCTCCTGTCGCTCGTTTTTTTGAAAGAAAAGAATTCTTGTGTCTTTTTCTGCTAATTCTTTTCTATTTTACCTCGTCTCGTATTTCTTTAAAACTTGAGCCACATTCCATTCTCGCTCTGTTTTTTGTCGCCAGCCGATTCGAAGGCTTTTTCAATTCTTCTGCGCGATACATCGAAAAAAACAGAACTGCACTCCAACAGCTTATCGACGACTTAATATTCACACATTTCGTGCTATTGTATCGTGTATGCAGCTTTTGATTCACGGCGACACGGATTTGGATTTGAACAAAAAAAAGGCCTAGCCTCAGGTGTGATTCCAGCGGCCCTTATACTTCCCAATCCAACGCCGCTAAGCTGTTATTCGCCACTGTAAAATGCACTCTGCTGCCGCCGGCTAACATCGACGCCCACAACGATCCTCGTTTTTCGACTGGACGAGTATAATTGCTTCGTGGCTCATCTTGCATGATATTGACTGAACATCTCATCGGGCCGTTCCCTAGAATCACTTGCTGATTCGTTCCCTCACTTTTAATACTGTTTCTTTTTTTGTCGTTTTATTGCTGGCTTCGTTGCCGTCCATTCCTTCTAAGCTCCTTTAGAAGCCTGCCTGCCTCATCTCATATTTCCAAGCTTGCTATTCTAGCTCCTTATCATTTGCCGTCTATTGCGCTATTTGTCTTCCAATCCTCTTCATCTCTTGGTGGGAGTCATGTCAAGATCTTCTCCACGCTCATCGCTCTCTCAGAGCCGGAGATCTGCATCACACTTGCGAACTCATACCCACCACAATTCTCGTAAAAAACCGCACCGCAACATTCCCGAAGAAAAAAAACAAGCTCACAATAACCAAGACGAGACACCTACCAAGCCCTCCGCCACACAAACTACCCCTGCCGCAGACCTCAGAAAACGAGCAGACGAGACCGACAGCTCCGCCAACCAAAACGTCAAGCAAATAATCCAAACTGTTCACCTTGTGCATTACGTTGAAGAAGACGGAAGCCCTATCGAGGTTGCGACTGTAACTCAAGCTGACATTACGCAAATCGTAAACTCTGCTAGTGGGTTAACAGTAGAAGTGGGAAATCCTACGACTTGGTCCGCCCCCTTGTTATCTGCTGAGCCCACGAACGCCGTCCTTGACTCTTATTCCGAAACTTCTTCCTCCTTGCCGAATGATTATGCAATGGATGATACACACTCATCCTCTCTTTCCGATATTATTGCTAGCCAGACCTTCGAGTCGTCGTTGCAGCCAACTAGCATCGACTCTCTTTCTCCAGAATCGACTGGATCTGCCTCCGTCTCATCGAGCTACGCTCAGAGCGCGCCTCCATACCCAACCGGATATGTTTCTTCCATGTACGGCACAGCTGGTGCCGTTTCTCCACCTTACCCCACTGGCTCAGGGTCTCTTTCGGGCTTCTACAATTCAACTTCTACCCAGATCAATATTGGATGTGAGTGCCCCTTTCCCCCGTAAAAAAATGTTATCTGCAGTTGGCTACGTGATATTCCGCTTGAATTGCCATCACTAACACATTTGAAATATAGCTGCCTACTCAAGTAGTTATGGCCAATACGCTAGTGATACCAACTACTTCACTAACTCTGATTCCCGCCACTCAACAAGTGTCTTTTCTACACGAACTGTCATGAACACGGACAGTGCATCAATATCAGCATCAGCCTTTGGCTACTCAAATCTAGCATCTGCCTCAGATTCCGAGGCTACCGCGACCTCTGACGACCTAGCTGGTGTATATGGGGTTTTTGATTCTACCCCTACTCCTGGTGCAGAGACAACATCTACCTCTGGCTCAAGCAGCACCAAAGATAATGGCGGTGGTAGCAATGGCGGTGGAAGCGGGGGAGGCTCCAGCACCACCAACTCTGTTGTCGGTGGTGTTGTTGGCGGAATTGCCGGTGCAGCCTTGATTGTGTTCTTGGTCATGATGGCCCTGAAGAGATGGAAAAAGACACATGGGGGTGAAATAAAGCTTCTTGATGGATCCACTGGCCGTGGATTGTTGACCGGGATGGTCAGGTCTTCGAGTGGTGGTTCTGGGGCTGTCTCCGCTTTGAGCCCCGGTGTTTCTACTCCTGGGACTAGTCGTGGCATGCTTGAGGCATCGTCTCCCAAGTCTGGTGTTCTTGCTTCTCTATCTGGACTGAAGGCTATTAAGCCTGATCCTTCCCCGGAAGCTACCTCGCCTCCGCTTGCCGTGGACTCTGAGCGTGGCTTCTACCGCGTCTCAGGCCGCAAACTCCCATCTGTTCTTGAACATGGTGGCGATGGTTATACCGATCCACGAGCCAGTATCCTCAGCACTGATACTGTCAACTACCGCGATTCGACCTGTGACACTTTAAGCCCTAACGCGCGCTTTGCCTTAGGATCTCCCATGCGTCCGGTATCTGGTGTCCCAGTGATAAGGGATAGTCCAGCTCACTCGGCAACGTTCGAGACATCTTACACAGACATGCCCATTGTCACACCGCCTGACAGTCCTGTGCTGCCTCGCGAATACAACTACCCGGAGGAAGAGATGGTTGTTGGCACTGTGGCATCGGTCAAGCCAGTGCATGCCTCCCTGGTGCAGCTACCACAGGTGGTGACTGTTGGCCGTAACTTGACTGTGATAAACCCCGGCATACAGCGGCATTCTACCGTTGGCCACTTTTCTGAGGACGTATAGCTCAGGCCTTGCGCACTAAGCGCGTCTTCGAAGAGTGCGCTGGAATGCCTCTGCCATCAGACGACTTTTGCTAAAGTCTCATTCTTTTGATTTTACAAGCCACGTTTTATCTGCTTTGTCCGCTTGATATCTTGGATTTTGTTTGACATATATCCCCACAGTACTTGCGTCTTCATACCCTCAAGTCAGTGTTGCAAGCGGCTACTGATCTAGTGCAATGTTTTTTTCTTGATTTTCCCTTTTTCCTTTATTTTAACGCGCCTCGGGATCGCGAAAACAACGGCCCCTTTTCTATTCGTTCTGAGCCGACGCCAGGATTTGATGGGCTCGTCTTCATTTGGCGAGGGGCTTGAAAAACTGGCGGCGTCAGCCATGCTTTCGAGCAGGTTTTTATTTTCAATTACTTCGCTTCTCCTGTACATATTTCTTTTTCTTCATATGCGGGTCTATACTCTACGCACGTCGTCCTTTGTTACTATTTTACATACTTTTTTCTTTTTTTTTTTTTTCTTCAACACACAAGAGCGAAGAAGTCAGCAAGATAGACGAAGGGTTGAGACCTATGCATTCTACCAGGGCGGCCTGGACTTTTATCGGCCAATAGACACGACGCGAATACTAGCCATGATTGCGATATGGCCAAAGTGGTGTGTGGGTGGAATGTTGGACGGGGCGAGCTGGTCTTGGGGGACTTGAGTCTGTCTTATTGCTATTCCAAATATTCTCTTGTTCTTTTTTTTTTTTCCGATTCTTAATAACTTTTTTAGTGTTGCACACAATATAGGGAGGCTTCAGTTTAGCTAGCTTACTTTGTTTACACCCATATACCATATTCATCCATGCAGGTGGAAGTGTCACTGTTTGTTTTAGCCAAGGTGCGAGGGAAAGGGAGGCGAAATTGGCTCTTATCTGCCTGCGATGCGAGAATGCGAGCATGACGCTGTTTCTCGTTGTTTTGTCGCGGCTGCCGATGTTGTTTTGCAAGTGTGAACTCTGTGATATGACGACCGTTGCATTGAAGAAGGCGAAGATGAAAAGAAACCAAAGAACTGCTCGGGCGGCCTCTTGTCTGTGTCCAAGTCTCAGAGTCGCTTGGATCAACGAGAGGGGCCCCGCGAGGTCGTCGGAGGTCTGTCTGGGGCTTGTTTGAAGTTTGTCTGAAGTTTGGCGGGTGGGCGAGGTGTGGTTGGCAGGAGAGGAGATGTCAAATGAGAGGAACCAGGCGGCGGAAAAGAACAAGAGCTGGGCGGCGGTCTTGGAGAGGCGCGTGCTAGCTTGGAGTTTGGACCTTGGAGGGGGAGAGAAGAGGCGAGAAGAGAAGCGAGAGAATATGTGTTTCTTGTTTCCGAGCAGCCCGGATGGCTGGTGGGCGGGAAGGAGGGCAGAAGGGAGAGAAAAAGCAGCTAGCATGAAGGAAGGGAAGGGGAAACAACATCTCTGAAACAAAAGCTAGACCCCGACGCTGTGATGATGTGCCGTTTCGCTGGGCTTTTCTTGGGAGGGGCGGAGTTAGCTGACAAAGCAGGGCAGAGAACGATGCTTTGGCTCTTCTGTCACTCGAAAGAAGCCGGAAAATAGACTCGGAGATGCAGACAGACAGTCTAACTGTGTTTTGTAAGCCAGGCTTGGCCTTTATTCTATTCTGCTTCTGTGGTTTTATCGTTGTTGGCGTGTTGGGCACGTCACTTTGTTGATCCTTCTAGGCATGACAAGACGAAAGAGTTTCAAGAGTTTATTTTCCTGCGCCGATTCTTTTTTCCTTTTCTTGTTCTTATTCTTTTTATTTTATCTCGGATTTTGAGGCTTGTACAAGTAGTCCCTGCTACTCGTGCCTGCGACTTTTTGTCTCTCTCGATCGCCTGATTTTTAATTCCTTTTTCATTATTTTTGGGGGGGTTTTGTATATATAGTTTTTTCCCCATACATCGTCGTTTTCCATCTCCTCTCTTCCTCTGGCACAACATCGCCACCACCACCACACCACCACTACAGTCGTCATCGCCACTGTCAGCGTCGCTCATCACCCACCCACGGTTCATCGCTCATCGCCTATCACCATCTCATTTTCGTCCCCTCTTTGACTCTCTCTCCCTCCTCCCACTAAATCGCTCCTCAGTTCCCCGCTATGGATCCTCGCGCATCATTCCAGATGCCGCCCCATCTGGCCGTGCCGCCCCTCGTCAACTCGCCACCATGCATCTTTGGCGGCTACTCGCCTGTCGACGGCATTTCAGGCCCGGGCCCTGGCCCCGGCGGCTCCACAGGATCTGCTGCTGCCGCGTTCGGCGTTGACCTGGCCGCTGTTACGGCGGGAATGTTTGGTGATGCCGCGCTACTGGACGATTTGAATGAGTCCAAGCGCCGACGCATAGCTCGTGTATGTTGCAATTAGCTCTGCTTAGGCTGCATTGTGTATTGCATGTCTTCTAACCCGCGCATCTATTGTTAGGCCTGCGATATGTGCAGAAAAAAGAAAATCAAGTGCGACGGCAAGCTGCCATGCTGCACCCATTGTGTCAACTACAAGACGGATTGTGTCTTCACGCAAGTCGAGAAGAAGCGCAGTCCACCTAAAGGGTGAGTGGCCATGGGCGCGGGGGGCTTTTTTCCCTTTTCTGATCTCTTTCCGTCTCTGTTTTCTTGTCTTCTGTCTCTCGTCCTCCTCTTCTTTTATCCCCATCAGATGCTGACCCCCTTGTCTAGAGCAAAGTACATCGAAGGCCTTGAAAACCGTCTTGGCCGCATGGAAAACCTGTTACGCCTGTCTGGTAAGCTACATCAGCCTCTTAAGCCTAAAATATCATTCTGACACAGTCTTAAGGGTTGCTCGACGACGGCGATGGTGCCACGGATCTGGCGACCCTAGAAAAGAAACTGGCCGAAAAGCAACAGTCGAAAAAGCTGCAAGATGGCACGGGTGCCGCTGCTGCTTCAAGTCCCTCATTGCCAGATCACAAGGCTGCTTATATGTCAGCAACTACGCAAAGTGAAAGCAATGCTGTAGCGCACGAGAGTCCTGCAGATTCTTCTATCGCAGCCACCACGGCCACAGCTACTTGCAGCACAAATTCAGGCTCCCCTGCCGAAGATTCGAAAATAAGGTCAGCGTCCCCAGATGCAGATGGCCAGTCGAAAGAACGCGATCCCGGCGGCCACCCCCACGAAGAGGTCGAGGCCCTCTCGGAGATGATGTGTTCTCTGGTCACTAATCAGAGCGGCGAGACAAGGTATATTGGTATGTAGGAACCAAATCGCCTCACCCGAAGCGCCGAGCGTTCGTTCTAACATCTTTCCCCAAGGCTCCTCTTCTGGCTTTTCCATCTTCTCACCCAAGGGCATCGAGTGGGTCAACCAAAAAACCGGCGATAACTCCTTCCAGCGCATGATCACCGACGTTTCCATCGACGACCATAAATGGACCGCCTGGAAGCCCGAGGTCTTTGGCGATCTTTTCCCGCGCCCCATCTTCCGAGCGTTGCCCAATAAGGCTGACGCCATGTCATTGTTCAAGGACTACTTCGAGAACTTTAACTGCATGTTCCCGCTCTTCCACCAGCCCACATTTATGCACCTAGTTGAACGTCACTACTCCGGCGATCCCTATCAGGGCTCCGGTTGGTGGGCAAGTATCAATGTCGTACTGGCCATCGCTAATCGTCTGCGGGTCATGAGCAATCTAGTGCCCGCAGACAACGATTGCATAGCATGGGACTACCTTAAAAACGCAATGGGCGTGTTCTCCGAGCTAGTTATGCGCAATGCCGATCTTCTCAGCGTGCAGGCGCTGCTGGGAATGGCTTTGTTCATGCAAGGAACGCCTAATCCACAGCCTTCGACCCTGCTCATTGCCACGGCCATCCGCCTTAGCCACAGCATTGGCTTGCATAAACGTGGCACCGGCTTCAATCTCAATCCCATTGAAATCGAGCAACGCAAACGAGTCTTTTGGATTGCCTACATGCTAGATAAGGACTTGTCACTTCGCTCGGGCCGGCCACCAGCCCAGGATGACGATGATATGAATGTTGAATTGCCTGATGCCGACCCGGCAGACAACATTGGCAATATCCCGCTGGCTGACGGCGTCAGCAAGATGAATTTGTTTCGCCTCATGTGCGAGTTTGCCTGTATTGAGGCCAAGGTTTACAAGAAACTATACGCTACCAAAGCTACCAAGCAGTCGGACGGTGAATACCTCAATGTCATTGGTGAGCTGGACAAGGAGTTAGAGGACTGGAAAAACAGCATCCCCATTGACTTCCGGCCCGAGTATGAGATTAAGGCCTCCCACACACCGCTGATTCTCCACGTGGTTATGCTGCATTTTTCCTACTATAACTGCCTGACTACTATCCACCGTATGTCTATCCACCACGGCTACTGGACGAGCCGACTGTCTAACTATGCCATTCAGGGCTTGAACTCCAAGCCCATCAACCCGCGTATCTTTTCGTCGGCTGCCTTGTGTACTTCGGCTGCACGGGCGTCGATCTCGCTGATTAAATATGTGCCTCAGGGCGATAACTCGTGTGTGTGGTAAGTCAGACAGCAGGAAGCAGCGAGATGACCTGGCTAGTATTGCTAACCGTCTTTTGCAGGATGATTCTCTATTTCCCTGTGTCGGCCCTCGTCACGCTATTTGGCAACATTTTGCAGAACCCGCTAGACCCTAAAGCAAAGTCTGACTGCAGACTCATGAATATGGTGGTCACATTTCTGTCAATGCTTGGCCACGAAGCCGAAACCGGAGGAGTCCACCGTATGCTGGGAGTGTGCTCCGAGTTTGAGCGTATTGCCAAGCTAGTCATTGAGAATGCAGAAAAGGACCATGTGTCTCGCCGCAAGAGGAAGAGCCACGATGGGAGCGCCAGGTCCGGGCCAAGCTCGAGTGCCACTAGGCAGCCATTCCCCTCTGTCCAGACTTCGTTTATGAGCCCTTTACAGTCGCAACCGACGCCACACCAGCCGTACAACCAGCAACAACAGCAGCAGCAACCACAGCCGCAGCAGCAAAACTTCAAATACCCTCACTCGAACCGACAAAGTCTTACCCCAGACATGGCTTATGCCGCACAGCAAGCAACTTCGGGCAATTTTATGGATGCCATATCGCCCATGTCTGGGGGCTGGCAGCGGGACTTTTGCCTGACGCCGGACAGTGCCAGTAGCGGTGGAGGTGGGAGCGCGAGTGGAGCCAACACGGAATTTACAGCTTCTATGGGCGCGAGTATTGGCGGAAGCGGCAACACACAATCAGAGTCTCCTAGCATGGGGACCATTGATGGCGGGGCGGCAATGGGGGCAGACTTCCAGTTCCAGATGCCGGCCCAGCTATTCGCACAGCAACATCAGCAGCCGCTGATACCACAAGACCTCTACTCTCTGCCTATTTCACTAGACTGGGCCTGGGCAGAGATGAGTGGTGGTGCATATCCGACAGTAGAGAATGGAAATTTTCACGGGATGGGGGGGATGTGAGGAAAATGAGGCGGATGGGGCGGATGAGACGGATAAGGAGGGATGTGCACCACGATTCCCGATTTCACTAGTATAATAGCACCATATATCTAATGTATCTACACTACTTTTGAGCATGCTTCAGCTCCACTATTCGCCTCTACATCACGTGACCTATGATGAGCAAGCTAGCTTCCTGAGCTCCATGTCAAGCGGGGCGACGAGGGAGCGGGGGGAATTCCGGATTAGGGTTTAGAGCTCTAGCACTGAAGTCAGAGGAGAGCACGAAAGTTATAGGGGCTCTTAGCGCAGTAGACCCCGCCCTTTCAGTTTGTTACAGCACCTCTAGCACACCTGTCTCACAGCACCCATTCAGCAGGCCCCTCTTTAAAACCCTCTCTCCCCCAAAAGCCGCCTGAAATGTCAGTCATGCAAAACCACAAAAAAAACCCACTTCTTGCCGCTAAATTTGTACATAGCCTTGCGTCAGTTTCGTGCCTGGGCTCTCTTTTGCCTTGCCCTGTCCTCGTCTTTACAACCTCCCATTCAAATTTATAAGCAGCAAAGCCGTCCCCCCCGCCGGTCCTTTTCTCCCTTGGCAAACACCTCTATCTTCGGCATTCGCCTCGCGTCTCTCCCCTTTACTTGTCGTGCTCTGCAATTGGCCTGCGCCCTGCGAAGCTACTGCTCACCCGCCCTCTTCTCTTGCTCCTCTACAACTACGCACGTCGCCGAGGCCCTCTTCACTTCGCCGTCCTCTCTTACCACATCTCCTTGGCCATGTCCCGCCTCTTAATGCGGACCGGCCAGATGGCCCGGCTAACGCGGGCTTCTCCTGTGCCCATCAGAGGTCTGGCTGCTGCTACTAGATTACCCATTCGGTCTCTGCCTCCCACCATCTCCATGATCCGATCTCGTGCCCGTCTGTTCTCAACTACCCCGACCGCAGCATCACAACAGCCACGCGACCCGGAAAACAACCATGATGGTGATAGCGGCAAAGACCAGCAACAATCCCCCAAGCCCAACAAACAAGCCGACGATCTCCCCCCCGGCTGGATCTACTTCACCGAAGCAGACCTCTCGCTCCTTCAAAAATTCTCCGAGACTGCTACCGGCTTCCAGAAGGACATCATACAAACAGTCCTGCGCGACATCCGCGAGTTTGGTGCTCCTGCTGAACTCCGGGATCTGCTCAACCGCACGCCCGACCAGCCATTCTCGCTCAAGGAAATGGCTAAAGTCATGCGGCTAATGCACGTCATGGCTCAGAACTACGCTTTACGCCACACTGAGCGCCAACGCCGCAGCATCGAAGAAGACATCCGCAAACGCGAGGAGAATGAGGAGATGTCTCGTGATCAAGACGCTGCTGACCGCACGCCTGAAAAGGACGACTCCAACGCTGGCAAGCATCCCTTCTTCCAGCAGCACAACCCCGGCAAGCAGCAGCAGGACAAAGACGACAAGGATCAACACAAAGACAAGGAAAAGGACGACAAGAAGGGCCCCCGTGCCTACATGTTCTCGCTCAACATGAACGATATCATCTTGAGCATCGTCTCTTTCATGGTCATCGCCCCCTTCCTCCAGGGCATGTTCACATCCAGCGAGCGCGAAATCACCTGGCAAGAGCTGCGGCGCATGTTCCTCGATAAGGGCCTGGTTGAAAAGCTCACAGTGCGGGAGCGCCGCGTCGATGTGCAGCTGAACCACGAAGCTGTGCGGTCGATCTACGGCGATGCCGGCAGCATCAATGCCAACACTGGCTACTATTTCTCCATCGGCTCGGTTGACTCGTTTGAGAAACACCTCGAACAAGCCCAGGATGAACTGCAGATTCCGCCCTCGCAGCGCATTCCTGTCAGCTATGGCGCCAGCAAGTCCACCATCATGAACCTGGTCATGGCCTTTGGTCCTACGCTGCTTCTTGTCGGCCTCATGTTCTGGACTACCAAGCAGATCGGCTCTCGTGGTGGCAATCAGATGTTTGGCTTTGGCAAGTCGCGGGCTAAAAAGTTTAACCATGAGACAGCCGTCAAGGTTAAGTTTACCGATGTGGCTGGAATGGATGAGGCCAAGGTCGAGATCATGGAGTTTGTGCAGTTCCTCAAGAAGCCCGAAAAGTTTGTGCGTCTAGGTGCCAAGATCCCGCGTGGCGCTATCCTATCGGGCCCTCCGGGAACGGGCAAGACGCTACTAGCCAAGGCCACGGCTGGCGAGTCAGGCGTTCCGTTCTTCAGCGTCAGCGGCTCCGAGTTTGTCGAGATGTTTGTCGGCGTGGGTCCGTCGCGTGTGCGTGATCTTTTTGCTACAGCGCGCAAGAATGCGCCATGCATCATCTTTATTGACGAGATTGATGCTATTGGCCGCTCCAGAAGCGACTCGAACCGGATGGGAGGTGGCAACGATGAGCGCGAGTCCACGCTCAACCAGATCCTGACTGAAATGGATGGCTTCAACACCGCCGAGCAAATCGTCGTCCTGGCTGGCACCAACCGCGCTGATGTCCTGGATAAGGCGCTGATGAGACCCGGTCGTTTCGATCGCCACATCTACATCGACCGGCCGACCATGAAGGGCCGTGAAGAGATTTTCACCGTCCATCTCAAGAAGATTGTCACCAACGAGAAACTCGATTATCTAACTGGTCGTCTGGCCACCCTAACCCCTGGATTCTCAGGTGCCGACATTGCTAACGTAGTCAATGAGGCTGCCCTTGTTGGTGAGTGTTTTCTACCATACCTGACTAGACAGTCCACAAGCGCTGCTCTTGTTGAAAGCATGACTTTCCTGTACTGACTAACGTATTTAATTCTGATAGCTGCCCGTGCAAACGCCGAGTCCGTCACCTTGATTCACTTTGAGCAAGCTATTGAGCGTGTAATTGGTGGCCTGGAGCGCAAGTCGCTGGTGCTCAACCCAACTGAGAAGCGCACTGTTGCGTACCACGAGGCCGGCCACGCTGTTTGCGGCTGGTTCTTCAAGGATGCTGACCCGCTGCTCAAGGTTTCTATTATCCCCCGTGGTCAGGGTGCGCTGGGCTATGCTCAGTACCTGCCGCAGGATGCGTATTTGATGACAGTTGAGCAGCTGATGGACCGTATGGCCATGACGCTGGGTGGCCGTATCTCGGAGGAAATGCACTTCCCTACCGTCACCACTGGTGCCAGCGATGACTTCAAAAAGGTCACGCAGATGGCTCAGCGCATGGTCACTGAGTGGGGTATGTCCGAGAAAGTTGGGCCCATGCACTACGAGAACAACCCCAACCAGATACAGAAGCCGTTTGCCGAGTCCACTGCACAGCAAATCGACGCTGAGGTGCACCGCATTGTGGAGGAAGCGTACACCCGCTGCCGCACTCTTCTGGCCAGCAAGAAGAAGGAGATTGGTCTTGTGGCCGAGGAGCTCCTAAGCAAGGAAGTCCTCACCCGCGACGATATGGTTCGCCTTCTTGGCCCTCGCCCGTTCGAGGAAAAGGGCGAATTTGAGAAGTTCTTTGGTGGCGACAACCCCGGGCTGGGCAAGCCGACAGCCACTCCGCCTGTGGCTGGCAATGATCAGGACGCTAGCGACGAGCAGGATACCGGGCTTGACGGGTCTTCGCCGAGTCCGTCGCCATCTTTCAAGAGCGAAGAGGGAGAGCGGTAGAGAGTGGAGATGGGAGCGAGACTGGTAGCGAAGATGGGCAGTGAGGGGGGGAGGGGGGGGGAGAAAAGGGAATCGGAGGGGGTCTGAAATAGCGCAGGGTACCGGGGCTGAGGTGCGAGGGTGTGTCTGCCCTTCATCGTGTCTCCTCTATGTCACGTACACCTTTCTATCTCTCATCCGTCGCCTTTCCTGGTCTCCTTTCTTCTTTTACCCCTTCCTCCACGTCTCTCCCTTTTTCTCTCTCTGCTTTTTCTGCCTATTTGATATCCTGTTTTTCCCTGCCTCTTACTCTCCTTTGGGTCTTGTTTTTTGGTCTGCTCGTCTTTTCGCATCAGTGTTATATTGGCGTCTGTGTTTCTCTCTTTATTCTCCTTTGTCCGTCCTGTTATTGTCGCATTTGCTATTTTCTCTTCTCTGTAACAACACACAACCATTATATTTGTACTTGCATTTGTACTTTTATAGTATTTGCTTCACTGTACTATACGCTTCTCCCTGCTATCTTGCTTCTTTTGTTTCCTGTATATCCAGAAGTGGTGCTTTTCTTTTCTCCTCTTCCCTCTTCTCGCTATAAACCAAACTTTCTTGTCATCGCCGTGCTGTGCTGTATGTGATGAATCGTGTAAGCTGATTCGCCAAAACAAATCCAATCAATAAAGTGCTGTAATATGTACAGATATACGCGCATATTTGTACTGTGCGGCAATGCTGTCGCTGTCCATCTGGAATGCTTAGTCATCTGGCGATTGACAGAAGGAAGAGAAAACGAGAAAGTTGTTGAACGTTGAACGTTGACCGTTCTTTCCTTCCTCCTTGTTCCCGCGTCCTTGCCCTCTTTTTCCTCACCGTCTCAAGGCTCCACTTTAATACCTCCCGCTTTTTCTCGCCGAAGCGGGATCTACTCTTTTCTTATCTGTATTTATTCCTTTTTTTTTTTTTTGGTTCAACCCCCCCTTTTCAACATAAACCTATTCAAAAGGTCTACACTGTCTTGTTTCTGTTTTCGTAGCATCTACTTCCTCTATATTCTTATCACTTTTAAAGCCCATATCGGCGCGCCCACTTCCTCTTCTCTTCATAGGGCTTTCTCCATCTCCTCTGCTCCCCCGTCTGGCCAATCAAATCGCCCGGCTTCCGTCCCCCGCCCCGTGCCCGCACGTCGCCGTTATGAAGTTCGCACTGTGCCAAGGCATCGTGCGGGATCTCCGTCGGCGAATCCCATTCTATGCTAGTGACTGGAGCGATGCGTGGGACTACCGTGTCGTGCCGGCTACAGTGTACATGTTTTTTGCCAAGTGCGTATCTGTTCCTGACGCCCTACATGGCACAAGATATCGATGGTTTGTGTGCTGTGCTGATCCCTCTCCTTTCTAGTATCCTCCCTGCCCTTGCCTTCTCGCTGGACATGTTTGCTAGCACCGACCATCACTACGGTGTGACGGAGGTTCTTCTCGCCTCTGTGCTTGGTGCTGGCATCTTCTCGCTCTTTGCCTGCCAGCCTCTTGTCATCGTTGGTGTGACAGGGCCTATCACTGTGTTCAACTACACTGTCTATGACATCATGCACGGGTCGGACGTCGACTACATGACCTTCATGTGCTGGGTCGGTCTGTGGTCGGCAGTGCTGCACACGGTTCTGGCTGTCACTAACTCGTGCAACTTGCTACGCTACGTTACGCGCTTCCCGTGCGATATCTTTGGCTTCTACGTCGCCTGCATCTACATTCAAAAGGGCGTGCAGGTGCTTGCACGGCTGGATGCCTCGTCGCCCACCGAGGGCGAGGCCTTCTATCTGTCCATTGCGCTGGCCCTACTTGTCTTCCTTGTTGCCTATGCTGCAGCCAAGGTCGGCGAGAGCCCGTTGTTCCTACATGCTGTGCGCGTGTTCTTGGCTGACTACGGTACGCCGCTGACTCTAGTCTTTTTCACGGGCTTTGTGCATATTGGTCGCATGCGTTCTGTTGATGTCGAGACGCTGCCGACGGGGGCTGCATTTGAGCCGACTGGACGTAGTGGGTGGATCGTAAACCCGCGCAATATCTCGGTGAGCGATGCCTTTTTGGCATTGCCATTTGCGGTTCTGCTAACAATCTTGTTTTGGTTCGACCACAACGGTAGGTTCTGCCCTTTACCGCCTTTTTCTTTTTCTCATAGCTCGCCCCTACTAATCCTCTTTCTCCATCTTATTTCAGTCTCATCTCTTATCGCCCAAGGCACCGAGTTCCCTCTCCGCAAGCCCGCTGGCTTTCACTGGGACCTGTTTCTTCTTGGCATCACTACCGGCCTTGCTGGCATTCTAGGCATTCCTTTTCCCAACGGCCTCATCCCCCAAGCGCCCTACCACACCAAATCACTATGTGTAACCAGCTTGTCTGACCCCACCTCATCGGCATCCCCAGCCTTATTTGACGCAGTTGATGACGAGAAGCCCCGTGCCACGCCTGTTGTCACACACGTTGTTGAGCAACGCGTTTCGAATCTCGCACAGGGCTTGCTAACACTAGTGGCTATGACAGGCCCGCTGCTCGACGTTCTTCATTTAATTCCGCACGGCGTGCTGGCGGGGCTCTTTTTTGTCATGGGTGTGCAGGCGCTTGAGGGCAATGGAATCACTGAGAAGCTAGTCTTCCTGGCTCAGGACCGGCAGTTGACCCCCAAAAACCACCCGCTACGCGCATGTGTACGACCTGGCTCGCATGGCGTCATGCGTAACCGCGCCATATGGCTTTTTGTAGCCATCGAGATGGCTGGCTTTGGAGCTACGTTCGCCATCACACAGACGATTGCGGCCGTAGGCTTTCCTGTGTTCATTATGCTCCTGATCCCTGTGAGGACGCTGTTGTTGCCACGTGTTTTCACTCCCGAGGAACTTGCCGCGCTGGATGGGCCAGCGGCATCCCCTTTCACAATGGAAAGTGCAGGCGGAATTCATGGGCATCAGGGGTCGGAGGAGAGCCATGGCTGACATGACGTGCGCCAGGAAGTAGGACGGCCACGTGACAAAACGAACTGAGTACCACATGGAGGGAGGGCATTGCCATGGGTGGATGTAATATAAAGCTATATATATGTGGCCATGTATGTATGTGGTTCTGGCCGGGGAGTGAGTGCACTGCACAACGGCACGACATGATGAGAGAGAGAGTAATAAAAAGCAAGATGGCGCCAGCAAAGAAAGGCTGGCAAAAAATGAAGGTTGATGATGAGTTGCTCACTACCAGGGTCGAACTGGCGACCTTCGCATTACTTGACATTCGAGGTTGAATATTAGTACGACGCTCTAACCAACTGAGCTAAGCGAGCTGGTGCTTCCGATCAAACAGGCAGCTACACTGGTTCATGTTTCCCCTGAAAAAAAGTGGAGAAAGGGGGGCGCAGAAATATTCTAGAACAAAAGAACCTAGTCGAAACTATAACAGTATAATGCCTTTTTTTTTTTTGCTTCTTACATGATTTTTGTCCTTTTACTTCACAGCTTAATGTTGAAGTCACCGCCAGAGTCCCGTTGTACCTCTGGTGAAAGCTGCTTAGCCTGGCTGCCTAGGTATCAGACAAAATACCGCGGTGGCTGTGTTTCAGTATATGGAAACAGCGATTTGATGCCAGGCAGACGTTCGGTTCAGGGGGCTGGACTCAAGGCTCCAGGTAGGTAAGGTCCTCCCTCTCCCCCTTCCCCTTATCTAGATTCATTTTCAGGCGTATGTTCTAGATGTACACTTTGAATCCCAAAGAGCCTTCTTCTCAAAGGGCCCAAAGCTCCCTAAGGGCTTTGGGAGCGCCAGGCTAGCCCAGTCTAGGCCAAGTCTAACAACGCTAAAGGCGGTGAGCAAGAAGGAGATAACCCATCGAACAGGCAGTGGTCTGCTTTGGGGGGGGGGGGCACTCGAGGCACGAAAACAGAGACAAGATTACTCTCAACTGGCATATTTACAGTTCACAGCGTACTGCCCTGAGCATTAGCTCTCAGATAATCACCACACAAAGAAAGATGCATGTCGAGCACGGAAAGCCCAATAGCGTGGGCTGATAAGGGAGACGAGAGTTATACTGCGGCGACTATTATTCCCTGTCCTCAACAAAAAAGAAACCAACAAAGCAGAATACAGCTGCAGAGTTTTCACACCACACAGATACGCATTTCCCTCCATCAATAAATGTCGGATGGGCAAATGGTGTGCTGGCGGCACTAAAGAGGAAGAAGGGCAGACAGTTTGGTTATTTGTGGGCCAATCGCCCTATTTTTTCGTGGGCAGGAGAGACATTTTTGGCTGTAACGAGCCGTCACTGGCAGTACCCTGCAGCTGTGTTAATCATGGTGGCGGGATGTTGAAGCGGGCAAGACAATTCTGTGGCAAATCTTGGAGGCACGCATAAAATGCCGTTATTGATTGACGTGTGTTCTAGAGAGGCAGAGAGATACTGGCCTCCCAATGCCTGTTGGATAGGGTGCTTACCTTCCGGCCGGCCAGCAGGACCAGGGCTCAAAGGAGAATCTGTCCTTTCATTGTCGGCCACCACTGTGCGAATGGATCCAACACTGTGTGCGGCTTGCGGCTTGCGGCTTTCTCACTGCACCTATTTTTCTTTTTTTTTTTTCCAGCTCTCCCAAAGGACTTTTGTTTGCTTGGTGTCCATCGCTGGCCCTGTACACAAAGGCATGAAGAACCTTTGAAAAAACAAAAGCCTACACTATAGATCAGGCTTCAAGCTATCCGGCCTCGTGGGACGGGTTAGGATGAAATGGGAAGGGGACTAATAGGGATCTTTTGTCTCTGGCCGCTGGATCTGTGCCCCAGGCGGCTTTTTTATTCTCGCTCATCTTGCTTCTGCTGCATCGTCCGTCTCCTGTCTGTCATTTGCTGCTGACCTGACCGTCTTCTGCTTCCTCTAATATGGAGGCACAATTCTGGAAATAGAGACATACTTGGTGTTGGATCAGCCGCGTCTACATGCGTTCTGTGACGGGAAGCCACAGATGAGGAGGGAAACAGAGGAACTTTGTAAGGAAAGGCGAAGTAGCATGCTGTACGCGAAGACCCCCTCCATTGTCGAATATCTTATCACCAGCGATCAGCGCTCTGGTATTTTTCTTTACTATTTTTTGTTATTTTTTTTCCCCTCTTTCTACCGTGTCCTGTGAAAGGTCAGACCCGGGGCGGGCGTGAGCAGCGTTCTCTTCTCGGGAACAGGAGAAGACAGAGAGGAGGGCCTCTGCCTGTTTCTTGCTTAGTTCCTTCATCCTGCCTGTCTTTCTGTGTCCTGTCTCGCCTCTGGGGTTTATTTAATCCACTGTTTGCTCTCGTCCTTTGCCCTCGCTGTTTCGAGTCTAGCCTTTGTCACCCATTCGCCCGCCTGCTTTGACTGTGCTGTGTGCTGTGTGCTGTGTGCCGTGTGCTGTGTGCTGTGTGCTGTGTGTTGTGCTTGTTCCTTGTTGTTCCCTGCCTCGTAGTACAGTCTCCAGTCGTTAACCTGTTTCTCTTTAGCCGCGTTTATCTCTCACTTTTCTTCTTCCAATTTGTTTCCATGCCTGGTTCGTTTCCTCTTCTCCTTGCATCTTCTCTCTTTTCCTCTTCGCTTTCTCCTTCTGGTTCTGTTTCTTCTTCTTCCACTTCCTGCCTTCGCCTGCCCTGGTACTCTCTATTCAATACCAAGAACCTGTATTTTCTCCATATCCCTTTTCATTCCTTGCTGTACTTCTTCCTCTTTTTTTTTTTTTTTTTTTTTCCATCATCTTTTTCTTCGTTCTCCCCCCTTCTCCCCACCGTCCCTACTTGAGCCGCCTTCTCCCTGTTTTCTTTTCTTGCGGCTTCTTTTGCTCTGATTTCATTTCCCCTCCATTATCGGCCATTGACGAGTGGTCGTCTCGATCTTGAATGCCGCATGGTTCGACCTTGATTCGCTTACGGCAAGAGCGACCGATCCCGAGAACCACCATATAGCTAGCTGCTTCGGCCTAGTCTCGTGCCTCTTTGCAGAAGCAGTGATTCGGCTATATTCCTGCCATCTTGTTTCGTTATATTCCTTATCAGATCAACTTTGACTCGACCCACCGACGACTATCACCATCACTCTAAATCAAGCTCGCGCTCCCTACTCCTGTCCTGCTCTTGCCATCCCTCTTATCAACAAACTCTTCCCGTAATGCCGTCGTTCTTCCGTCGTCGTCATGAGCCCGAGGACATCACGCCCCACCCAGCACCTGTAGACCATGCCGAAGCCTCAGGCCTAGAGCATCTGACTGGCGTTACTGCTTATGACCAGGCCGAGAAGAAAGACGGCACGCAAAAAGTCGATCACTTCAACTCTCTCGATCCTAACCTGCCCCTTGAGAAACTGGCGGAACTTGACTCAGCCCTGGCCAGCGGCGCGGCTGAAAAGGGCGATGTCAAGGACAAGTGTGGCAATGTCAAGACTGGTCCGGCTGGCCTTCATGATTCACAGGATAGTAGCCCGTACCCCGAGGTACGTGCTGTAGTGCGCGACTACGACGAGGACCTTCCGGCCAACACGATTCGTGCCTGGGTGATTGGTTTACTGTTGTGCACGTTGGGATCGGGTGTCAATATGCTCTTCTCGCTACGCAATCCTAGCGTCACCATCACAACATACGTGGTGCAGTTGGTAGCATATCCTATCGGCCGTGGCTGGGATTTGATCTTCCCAGACCGCGTGTGGAGTATTTTTGGGGTCAAGTTTAACCTGAAGCCAGGGCCGTTCAACTACAAGGAACATGTGATAATTGTGGTTATGTCGAATGTAAGTTCTGTATCTGCCTGTGTCTGCACCTCCGCCTGCTGCTTGCCCCCCGTTGCCCTCCCATTTTGCTCTCTCCTATTTTTTACTGACTGCCCTGCTTTCTAGGCTGCCTATGGAGGTGGCGCTCTCTACGCTACGGATGTGCTGATTGCCCAAGAGCTCTTTTACGGCCAACACTTTGGTTGGGCCTTCCAGCTGCTCTTCGGCATTACTACGCTGTGCACAGGATACGGTCTGGCTGGTCTGGCTCGACGTTTCCTCGTGTGGCCGGCTTCTATGATTTGGCCATCAAACTTGGTCAACTGTGCTCTATTCTATACTCTGCATGACCATGCGCCAGCAGACCCGGCACGGACTAACGGTTGGAAGATCCCGCGTTTTAAGCTGTTTCTGATTGTTTTTACCGGCGCGTTTGTGTGGTACTGGTTCCCCGGCTGGATTTTCCAGGGCTTGTCGTACTTGACGTGGATTTGTTGGATAGCACCAGACAGCGTCATTGTGAACAAGCTCTTTGGAGGCTACAGCGGTTACGGCCTATTTCCCATCAGCCTAGACTGGACCGTCATTTCTGGCTTCATTGGATCACCGCTGATTCCTCCCTTCCATGCTATTGCCAATGTGGTCGGAGGCATCATCGTCTTCTTCGTCTTCCTTTCCATGGGCTTGCACTTTTCCGGCACATGGTACTCGGACTACTTCCCCGTACAAAGCTCGCTGTCCTTTGACAATCTCGGCCTTGAGTACAACGTATCACGCATCCTCAACTCCAAGTTTGAATTTGACGAGACCGCCTACCACGCTTACTCACCTATCTTCCTGCCTACACAGTTTGCCTTATCATATGGCCTCTCGTTTGCTGCAGTGACTGCCGTCATAGTTCACGTCTGGCTGTACCACGGCACAGAGATCTGGAAACAGTTCCGACTAGCCCGCCACCAGGAGGACGACGTTCACATGAGGCTGATGAAAAAGTACCGAGATGCTGAGGATTGGTGGTATGTGGCCTTGTTCCTGGTCATGTTCGGTTTGTCCCTGGGAGTCGTCGCCGGCTGGCCCACGGGATTTCCCGTATGGGCCTTCTTTGTGTGTCTCCTGATCCCCATTCTGTGGCTGCTCCCTATTGGAATCGTGCAGGCTATTTCCAATATTCAGCTAGGCCTCAATGTGCTGACTGAGTTCATCATTGGCTACATGGTTCCCGGTAAACCGCTCACTATGATGATGTTCAAGAACTACGGTTATGTATGCATGGGCCAGGCGCTCTTCTTCGCACAGGATCTCAAGTTGGGCCATTACATGAAGGTCCCACCACGTGTCATGTTTTCGTCGCAGTTGGTGGCTTCAGTGTGGTCAGCCATTATCCAGATCATTGTCATGAACTGGGCCTTTGACCATATCCCCGACCTCTGCGATGCGAAGCAGGAGAACCATTACACTTGCCCTGGTGGCCGTGTTTACTATACTGCATCTGTAGTATGGGGTGCCATTGGCCCTGCACGCATCTTTAGTAGTGGTGCGATGTACAGCGGTCTGCAATGGTTCTGGCTTGTGGGTGCCTTGACGCCCATAGTTACGTGGCTTCTGGCTCGCCGTTGGCCACACTCGTTGTGGCGTTATGTCAGCGCCCCATTGATCTTCGGTGGCTCGGGATGGCTGCCTCCAGCTAGTGTGTACATCTACCTGTGCTGGGGTATTGTCGGCACTGTTTTCAACTTTTACATCAAGCGTCGCTACACTGGCTGGTGGTTACAGTACAACTACATTGTCTCTGCAGCACTTGATTGTGGACTCGTCGTGGCAACGCTCGTCATTTTCTTCACGCTTTACCTTACATCAGCAGCCCATCCGCAATGGTGGGGCAACCTTGGTGCTATGGAGACGCGAGATTACCTAGAGACAGCCGTGAGCTCCAAAGTTGCGGAGGGGCAGATCATCGGATCGGCACAGTGGCCGTAGATGAAAGTACACGTGATATGTGCGTGTTAGGGTTGTTTGGAAAGAGGGATGGATATTTGGATGCTTTTTTTCACATTTCTTTTTTATTTTTTCTTGCTGGCGTTTAATAACATGTTTGCTTCTTTTTGGTTATCTCGGTCTCCTCTTATGTCATACATCTTTTGCAACGCGAATTATACGGAACGTTTTATCTTTTTACTTGGTAAGAAAACAATTCTAGGGTGAATGCGAAAGGAGAAATGGGAAAAAGAAGAGGAAAAGCGCACAAATTACATCAACTTCTTATGTGCGCGTACTTTTTGCTTAACAAACGTGACAACATGATGGACAGGTGGTCGGCTGTACTGATGGAGGCTGACTTTTGAGGCTGAGGTTGGGTCGTATGGGTGAAATGGGGAGTGAAAAGCGCGGGGCAAGAGATCTATAGATTTTCCAGAGAATAAGGGCAAATCAAAAGCAGTAAGAAGCGAGAAAAGCGAGACATGCGAAATGATGGCAGCAAAGACGAAAATGGCAATGTGATGTGATGTACAAGGCCACGGGAAGTGGGCATCAGAGTGGGGAAAAGAACAGAAGGCCAGGCAGACTGAAGAAAGGATATAATGTACATGGGGGAGGTCATGAAAATGAATGGGCGAGCACGGCGAGGGCTTGTCATCATGCGATAGCGAGAAAAGAGGTGAATGAAGACCTGGGGAAAAATAGAGGGGAGGCAAGCGACGCTATATCTCGCAAATCACCCACCGTCTTCCGCTGGCTTTACAGCTTAACGGTTGGCGATCGCCTTAGCTCTGGCTAAATAGATGTAGCACGCCCTCGTAGATGCCAAACATAATGGCGGCGTTAGGGACAGCTCTTAGCAGGTGTGGTGTCATGCCGCCGTATAGACCTGCAAAACCTTCTTCCTTCCACACCAGCTTAAAGCACTGCACTAAGCCCGTGTACTTTGGCCGACCATCTGCCGCTGGTGCCTGACGTAGCCGTGTGCGGGCTACCTCATGTGGGTACGTGATGATGCTAGCTACCAGCTTGGCTCCACCAGCCGCACTGAGTTTTCCCATGATATCGCCAACACGGTCCCATGCTGTGCGCTCGCCACCACGAGCTTGGATGCGCATTTCGCGTAGTGCGAGTCGCCGCTTCATCTCCTCGTATAGCATCCACTGTAGCGTGCTCTCGGCTACGCCTAGGTAGCTGGCGCTCATGCCCTTGTACATGGCGCTAATACCCTCGCTGCGGAGTACCTGAGCAGCGCAATCAAAGGCATTTCGGTAACGGCGCAGCGATGCACTTCCCTGCTTGGTGGCAGTGTCTTTGTCAAGCTGCAGCCGCGTCTTGATCATCCAGATGGGGTTGGTAGCCGTTGCTGTGGCTACGCCAGCTAGAGCAGCCGCAGAAAGATGTACCCAGGCAGCCTCATTTCCATTGTTGAGGTGTTCGGAAATCATCTGTTTGCCGTTGCCATATGTGTAAAAGTGGATTGATCGTGCAGGCACTACACCCACTAGGTTGGGGCCAAGACCCTTGAATAAAGCACGTGGGCCCTCAGTCCGCCATACGTTGGCTAGGATCTGAAGTGTTTCGTTAAGGTGACGACCAGCGGCCTTGACAGGGTGGAGTATACCACTGGCAGAAGTATGGCCATTGGCTGCACGAGACTCTAACAATTGGGTCTTGTAAAAGTCGGACTGGAGGCGAGTACGCAAGACATCGAGTGGGGCTGTAAAGGCGGCCGCAGCCATGCCTCCAGCGCTGATAAATAACAGATAAGTCAGCAATGTGTAGCAGGGCAAGGGAATAGAGCTCAGGGCTGCCTTTTCCCTAGCTGTGTAGGAGCAATATAAGACGTCACAGTAAAGTACGTTGTGGTGGCAGTCAAGGGATAAGACCTGCTCTTAAAGAAGATAAGCAGCCAAAAAGAATTAAGAAGGGAACGACTCACCCACCAGCGACAAAGTGCACCCACGATCGTGAGACGCTCGAGGGGGTAGCTTTTGACGCTGCGACTGTCGAGTTTATGTTGTTGGCAGAGGATGGTACTATGGCTGCTGCCACCGAGGCCGTCGTCGACGGAGAGGTACCGTCACTTGTCCGCACCTTAGGATCGGGCAACACTTGGGCGATCATGATATAGCAATATTTTCAGCGAATTAAGCTGAGGATGATGTATCAATGATGATGGCGTTGAGCCGTAGTCATGGAGATTTAGAAAAGAAAGCAAAAACTGGAAAACAAGGAAAGTCGAGCAAAGATGGATGATGATGAGGGTTTCTCGTTATCGATAAAAAAAATTAGAAAAAAAAGAACCTTGACTGATTGAACAAGGAGTGAACGGGGGTGAAGGAAAAAAGAAGCGAAGAAGGTAGGTCTGCCAAAGAAGACCGAAACGGCGCAACGATAATACGAGACAGTAAAAAATCAAAATAGACGAAGAAACCAAGACTTTTTTGGTGATGTAAGAAAAAAAAAGTAAAGCCCGACTAGAATAAAAAGAATATCATTGAATAGTAGCAAAAAAATAATAAAAGAGGCAACTACCATATGGGAGAAAAAAGCGGCAGTTCCTTCCTTGAACAAATTCTAATCGATAAAAAATTTTCCCAGCTAGATACAAACACAACCACAATAGCATTTAGAGGTTGCCCCGCAGCCAAGGGGGAATGACTTTCTTGTATCGAAGTATATTACCCCGCTTCATTCGTGGTAATTTGCTTTATTGCATGTTTCGCTTTGTTACATATATGCTTGCCCATGAGATGGCTGATACGATACATACGCTAAATAATATCAAAGTCTACTACCATCCAACTCGTGAGCTACCATCCATACTTACATTTCGTGCTGGCGACTTTGACTGCGGTTGTGATTGTGATTGTGATTGTGGTTGTGGTTGTGGTTGTGGTTGTGATCGTGGTTGTGGCTGTGGTTGTAGTTGTGGCTGTGGCTGTGGCTGTGGCTGTTGTTGGCTCTGATTTTGCGTCGGCACCGCTGCTGCAGCAGAAGCTACATCGGCCATTACAGTAAGCATTGAATGTGCCAATTCTCGTGATAGCATTAGAGGTTGCGGGGAGTGACTCAGACTATGGCCATGTCCATGGCTATGGCTGTGACTGTGTTTGTGATTTTGTGTATGACTTCCGTGGCTGTGACCGTGACCATGGTTGTGGATCGTATCTGTCGGCTGTCCTTTATGTGTTGATCCTCCGCCACCTGCATTACTCTCACTATTGTCCACCTCCATACGCATGTGCATATCAGGCGCTGCTCCTCGGTGGTGCTGTTGTTCTGGGCTTGGCGTTCCAGGCGCAAGTGAGTTGGAATCTTCACCAGCGGTAGTTTCATCGCGCGATGTAGTTTGCGGTGTGAGCTGGTCCATGGTAGGAGTCAATAATCGATCGTCATGGTTCATTGGGACAGCCAAATTAATCCCAGGCAACGCTTGGTTTGATCCACCCCCACTAGAGCTAGATATGCTAGATGATGTGCCGCCGTTGAAATTAAGGTTAGCAGAGGTGATATTCCCACTATCTTTGCTGACAAGTGCCATTTCCTCTTCTGTCACCATCTTCCATGCACACTTAGCGTGCTTCTTTGTACAGCCTTGGCATGCAGTCAAATGCTTGACACAGCTGAGCCTAAGCCGCCTACACCGATCGCACTGTGGTACCACTGGCGCGCCCTTTTCCAGCCTCTCAATCCGTGCCATTATGAGCTCGCGATTAAAGGTCTCTGTGTCAACTGGGCCAGGATCCAGCGTGACCTCTGGTGTCAGCCGCCGGTACGCTTGGGAGCCAACAGAAAGTCTATTACTGCTATTACTGTTGCTGCCACTATGGCCTTTAGAGGAACTAACGCTGGTGCCATTGCCGTGGCCTTTTCCACTGATTGGTGTTAACGGCGGCAACTGTATGACAGGGGTTGGTATTGGCGAAACTGGGAGACTAGTTGGCCTCCTAGGCACCTGATCATCAGTGATACTAACCACCAAGGAAGAAGATGGTGGTTGCAGTTGCAATTGTGGTGGCTGCGGTTGCGGTTGTGATTGTGAATACGATATTTGTTGTGAGCGCGTTTGTATCTTCGGCTGTTGCTGTGTCTCAAACTGTTGTAGAAGATCTGCGTGCAAATCATAGCCCCCACTAGGGCCATGTCGGTGATGTGGATACCAGGACGACCGATTACCATTGCTAGCCGCCTGGTGTGGCTGCTGCTGTTGATCATGATGGTGTTGGCTTGAATGGCGGCTGTGGTGCATCTGATGTTGCTGCGATTGTGGAGGCGATTGCTGATGGCTGCGTCGCTTTTCAATAGCCAGCTTTCTCCGACCCAGATTATAGTTAAGTTGACGGGCGCGCTTGGCAACCTCGTCAGCCCTCATAATCAACATCTGGAGTCGCGATTCAATGATATCGACAGTGGCTAATTCAGCGGTCTCATCTTGATCCAGCGGTTGTTGCGGCATTAGACGATCAACAGCGCCAGAGACAATGAGCCGCCAATCGTCTTCGGTAATTTCGACGCCGTATCCATAGAGATTAAAACGGCAAACTCGATCCTTGCCAATGACATTTGTCAAGACAAAGTCATTAGGGTTTTCCTTGGCAAATGTCACAATGTCAACCCAGCATACAGGACGATTGTATGGTGTCTGCGAGGGCGATGTGACAATGGGGCCTTCAAATGCGCTCTCCAATGCTTTAAGAAGACGAGGACCAGTGAGTTTTGCGCCCAGTCGCAAAGCGAGACTCTCATGTTTGCTCAAAACACCTACGTCGACCAGCTATCGTTAGTTGCAAATCAAGATTAAGCCGGATTTGGTTTGTGGATCTAAAGCTTACCCTCATAATCCTCAATTAACCCAAGTATATCAGTAAAGGTATCGCGATCGCCTTCCATTAATCGTAGCTTTTCCATGCTGTTCTGTGCCAAGTAGTTTATAGGTGCGGTATCAACTAGACAACAGAAGAGGCTGTTAGAACCAGGTTGCTCTGCAGCTACCATTATAGGAAATTCACACGGACATACTGTGGGATGGCATAGGTCGTGGGATCAAGTCCGTAGGGACTGAGGCTTCGTGAGCGTTTCTCTTCCGCTTAAGCGGTTCGTGATCGGAGTGCACCATGGCGAATGGAGATACGGGGCCCAAAAGAGTGTATGGGATGAACTATAGACGTAGTTTCCGAGTGCTTGAGAGTCTTATAAAGCGGTATAAACACAGTCAAGATTCAAATTCCGGGTTACGTCACGGCATCGAGGCCGGGGGTTGGAGCAAAAATGTCGATCAAATGAGTGAGTAAAAAGATCACGACTTGCAATGTACTTTACTAGAATCAAAATACAGCGCTCGGGCCAGAGAAGAGCTAATCAGAGATAATCGTCTCAGCTGAGTCAAACTGGAGCCCTGCAAGCTCCAGCGCGTCGCCGTAGTGTTATGCGCCAGTTTCACCAAGAGAAAACTGCCCCTCTAGAGAAGAAAGGGCCGCGAGCACCAAGCAAGATACAAAAAACACGTAAGACGCAATACCGGCGAAACTTGCCTGTCCCTCTATGACTGAGTGTAGCAAGTATATTCAGATGAACGGGCAAGCAGGTGGGTGGGTCTCTTCTTGGTATTTGTCGGGAGAAATAGGTGAGTGTGCCAGCATGGGATGACAAGGCTGAAGAGAGCTGGGATAGAAAGGATAAAGGCTGTAATATTTATGGGATATTCATTCAGCTGGGAGGGGCCTTTTCGCGGTTCGTGAGTAGAATTATTAGAGGTTAAGTTTAATCAAGTTGGAGATAGAAAGAGAGCAGTAAAAGCAGAAGAAAATAAGGGGAAGAGCAGGTAGGGAGGGAAAGCGACAGTCTTGGTGGTAAAAATCGAAGCGAGGCTGCGCAACAACAGAGCAGACAGAGCAGTAAGAGAAGCAAAAATCCCGCCCTGTGACTGACTTGAAGACAACAATAGCGTCAAAGTAAAGTAAAGAAAAGGCCGTGATCAGTCAACGGTCCCTGGCAGCGGCAGCGGGGGCACTAACCCTTGTCGGCAGGATTTGAGGACCATCCCTGTGGAAAAAAAAAAAAAAAAAAAAAGGCCAGAACGAAGAGGCAGAGCCAGATCCAAAAAGAAAAAGAAAAAAAAAAAAAACAATAGAAGGTTGTTCTCTCCAGGGTTGAAGCAGAAAGGAGAGAAAGACAGTCTACCCACTCCTTTGCGTTTCTAGAACTGGCCCAACCCAGCGGGCTTTAGGTAGAGGCTGAGATCAGTAAGAACAGAAACAGAGACGAGACAAATATGGAGATAAAGCTATACAGAGCTAGTCAAGAGGAGAATATACAACAAGCCTGCAGCAACTTGCAGGACGCGTAAGATATCATGAACCAAGAAGCAAGAGCCAAAAATCTTTTACCCTTCTAACAAAAGACCCTTCCCAAACAAGCCAATCAGCATCCTCCAGTGGAATGAATTGAGGCGCAGTCAAGTCCTTGGGCGGAGAGCGCATGAGGAAGAAAAAAATGGCAAGAGAAGAACAGCAGAACAACAGCATCCGCAGCTAAGCCAGCACAGCAAAGGGGAAAAAATCCCGAGTTTAAAGCAAATAACGAAGCGCGGAAACTGGCAGGAGCCGAACCTATTCTCTATTAGGATCAAGGAAGAAGCTAACCAGGCAAGAAGGGGGGGACGGCTGAATCGTAGCCAACAGGCTTGCTGGACAGCCATCTACAACTGTGTGGAGTTTGTTCTCAACCAAATAAATACATGGGAAATAAAACCCACAATACTAGTTAGACTTAGTAGCAACTAGCATTTGGGTCGAATGCCTCTAGCAAATCTCGTATTGTCGTAAAACTGCCCCCAGAGAATGTCCAAGTCCAAGGATGCAGGCAGCCGGTTCGCTTCCCCCACTTACGCCTAGCTTTACTCACGACTTTGGCTAGACCACCCACCCCTCTCCAAGCGCCAGAGGGTGATGTGCCATGTCAGACTTGGCTTTGGGGCTCCACGTCAGTGAGGGAAGACTCCATGACCTGACTCGGTTCTTTGTTGACGGTCGGTCGTCACGTGTCAGGGTTATCCACCTGGCGGGCGGGGAAAGCGAGACTTGTGCAACAAAACAGACTCTTCCCGCAACGATCATATCAGCACAGTGTGGATACACCCTCACTCAAAGCCAATTGCAACTTTTAACACCCTCTATCGTCAATTAGCATTTCCCCATACATGAATGGAAACCAAGCGCCAAAGATAATAAAAATAGCACTGCTAGATTCTCTCTATCCCGGAGAAAAGATGTATTTTCCGTATTTACACCCACAACATCATCCTCTGCCTGTCCCGTGCTCTATTCCTCTGATAAGAAGGGGTTCTCGATTGCTTCACTGCCGTCTAGAGGACTAACCAGTACTAGAAGCGTGCCTCGCGCTACTAGTAGGCCTAGCTGGCGCTCCGTCTCATTGCCATTTTCATCTGTAGGGCGGCAAAGTCAGTACCTTTACATGGTCGCCTTGCTAAGGGCACGGCATAGACTTACCTGACATAGTTTCCTTTGCTTCGTCCAAAACCAAATTCATTAAGGCATCGTAGCCCTTGAGCGTGCCGACAACTAGATACAATCTACAGTTAGCACACCAGTCGGGCTGAATCCAGAAGCATGCTTTACATCTCCTAATTGATTTGCCCTCTCTCCCAGCCACTCCTCCGTTTCTCATACACCTCAAGATCACGCTTCAACTTACCTTCCCGTCCACCGGTAAATTTTACTCTGATAGACTTGTCCATGTACTTGGCCAGATCAAGGATGTTGTCTCTCTTCTTTTGCTCGCGAGGCTGCTGCTCCCGATCACCATGGTGGTAGCCACCACCGGCTCGACCACCGCCAGAACCTCCTCGACCACCACGGTAGTCGCCTCTATAGCCGCCACGACCCCCGCCACGTGTGTGGTTCCCTCGATCAGCCATTCTAGCTTTTTTTGCTCGCTCGTTTGGGCGACTTGATGTGGAGAGGCGTGTCTCGTCCTACACACCGTTGCCAGGGAATAGGCGTATGTGTACGTATTCGTGAGGAATCGGGCGTTTTGCGTCGAGACTATTTGGGTCTTGAAGTTGGTTTGCTTCCACTTGTCTTGAGTCTTGCTGGCCGGTGTAATACCTTCCTGCCTGTAGCCTGGAAAGCTGCCCAATTGGAAAGCTCACAAGCACACGCAAATATCGAAAATGAATGTCAAAAAGAACAAACTATTTGTAGTCAGAAAACCGCCCTAGCGCGCGAAGTTCAAGCAAGTCAAGTTAAGCAACAGAAACTTGTGTCTGTTATTTGGTGGGGAAAAAATGAAAACGAAACAAGGCTGCGAATATTAGTTGAGCTACAAAGCTAACACAAGGCTGTGACGTCAAGGCTGAACAAACATTGAAGTGGCGGTAAAAGTGGAGCACCACTGCACCGCACCGCACGATTGTCAAGTGGGGAGCCAAGTCATTTTAACTTTCACGTGACTATAAGGATATATGGATATATGGGTAAATAGACAAAACGAGGTTCTTGTCTAAGAAAAGGAGCTAGTACAAATGGAAAGAGGGTTAAACAAACTCTTCATTAACCTAACGTAATACATTTAAGGACTAATTTCAACAGGTTATGAGCCTATACTGAATTACCTTCGGAGAACAGTCGCATAGCGTTCTTAGGAGCTTTTAGAAGAAAGCTTGTTTTGTATCTATTTTATTTTCTTTCTCAATTATCTTCCGATTAACGATACAACAACACGAACGCCTATATGTCAGCGACATTCGACGGCAGCAACTAGGTGAGAGTCGAGTTTTATCATTCAAATCTAGACTGAGAGACTCCAATACTTGCTACGCTACATGCGTAACACTGCTGAATTTTCCATTTGCTTCGAAGCACGCCAAGGGGAGATGGATATCGTGGGATATAGTGATGCCGACTATGCGAATAAAAATGATCGGAGGCCAGTCAGTGGAGTGGTATTCACTGGGCTTTGTGGAGCGATAAGCTGGAGCTCGAAGAAACAGGCAGCAATCGCAACATCAACAACAGAGGCTGAGTACATTGGCCTAACACAACGTGCGAAGGAAGGGATACATCTACAACGGAAACTAACCAAAATTCTGTAAACGTTCGAGACAAAGAGTAGGAAGAGCCAAATGCTGTGTTTGAGAAGCAAAAGTCGAAACAAGATTGCATATATTCCAACAGCTAACATGGCTGCAGATGGACTGACGGAGCCATTTGGTCCCCAGAAGATGCCCGAGTTTAGATCAATGGTCGGAGTACGAGACCCGCAAACTACACGGCCACGGGAACCCACTTCTCTGGAACTTCGGGAAAGCGGGTGTGATGTTGAGAGAACTTCCGCGAGTGTTCCGGAGAAGGTTAGGGTAAATAGATAAGACGAGGTTTTCATGTGAGAGAAGGGGGTAGTATAAATGGAAATAGGGGTAAACAAACTCTTCACTAACTTAATACAATATATTTAAGGACCAATTTCAACATATACCATGGATCAACGATTGACAAGGAATGAAAGAATCTAGAAAGTTTGTTGGAGGGAAACTGTAAATCAATTGATGAAAAAGTTTATAAGAGCCAGTTGTAGCCTAAAAATAATATATCTATATACTGCCTGTCTCCCAAGAAGCCCATGCTCATGTGTGTAGCCAAACAAGCAGGGGCAAGCAAAGAGAACAAGTTCACTTGCGTACTCGCGCTGACGAGGTTCGTCTGTTTCTACGCCGATGCGAATGAACAGGAGTTACAGGTGTTGTATCTGATGCTACAGATCGCTGCTGGATGCTTGCTGCCGAGTGCTGGTTCACCATAGGACCGATATCTTTAGTTGATGTTGGGGTTAATGGGTACATTGTTTTGATGGGGGCTGACAAAACCCTCATGCCAGTAGCGCCACCACAAGGATCAGAATGCATAGATGACTCGGGCGTAAGTTCTGGTGACGGGGGTATCGATGACGATGACGGTGCGGAGGCGGTCTTGGTCGGCACAAAATTTGCAGCGTAAATGTTGAGCATGCGAGAGCAGTTGGTGTCTTCAGTACGGCTTGTTTCAAGGGAAAATTCAGGTGGGCTGCGTGTGCGATGAGGCAAACGACTGCGGGGGCTATTCAATGGAAGTGCAGGCGTTACTGAAGTAGTAATATTGGACTTGAAAAGTGGTAGTCCTGGGGGAGGTTGGAGCCCATGGGTGCCTGGGGCACCATATAGACGAGAGCCAGAAGGGGAGTAGGATGGAACATAGAAACCTGGGGGTTCATACCCTGAAGGAGGTTGAAGTTGAGGTGGAGGATGAGATAGATGTTGAGGTGGCGCCATGGGCGACATGGAGATATACGGCGGGCTCTATCCGCTGCCTTGTCCATGTCTAGGCATGAGCGGGCGAGGTGGGGGCAAATTCAAATGGAACGGCGAAGCCGGTGCAGCAGTGGCATTGGGTGGTCTGTTGTCAGATACAGATGGGAAACTGGCTGGTGGTGGAGGGCCTGATGCAATGAGAAAATCCGGTACCTAACGAGATTTGCTGTTTGAACCAGCCGATGCCTTAACCAGAGTCTGGAACGATGATTCTACAAGTCTCTTCAGATCTTTATAGGTGGTATAAAATACAGTTTGCTCGTCGCGACTCGTTAGGCTAATCATATCGTTAGTTCCCACATCAAGACGGTTCAAGCTCGCAGTGATGCGTCCAAGGTCTAAAGACGGTTTGCCATTAGCATCCACCGCATGGAAAAGGTAGTCTCGGTAGAGCTTGAGGGCATAGCACTGCCCACTCTCAGACCAACGGGGATCCCCGTCGAATTCAGGCCGTTCATTGACAGCACCAAGCTTTGCCAAAAGACGAACAAGGCGTGCATTCTCAAGTTCACCGTAGAGAGCTGAGGTAAGAGAATCTTGCGCATGCAGAGACGAATCCACAGTGTCGAATGCATGGCCAACAATACGCGGAAGGAAATCATCGATTGATTTCCGTATATCTGGCGATGCAGGTGTAAGAAGCCAAAGAATGATATTGCGCAGATCCATTGAGTAGCCCAATTCCTTCAAATCGTTAAAGTAAGCATCGAATTGGCCGTCAAAATTCGGAGATGCCGTGCCACCAAGGGAAATGGTCAAGATGAGCTTGCCAAGCTGAATAAAATCTTCTTCTTGTTGTAATGATACAGAAGGGCGCTCATCCATTTGGACCAAATCTTGGATACCGCAGGCATTGAGTCTAATCCGATTCTTATCCGTGACTAGAATCTTGCTGAGGTCAAAACATCTCACAGCAAGCTTGGCACTATGAATGGCTCTCAATGCGTTTCCCAGTTGCACAATGTAGCTCCAAATGATGTTTTCTGAGAAGACGGCCTTAGGTCGCATATGAGCACGGCCTTGAACTCTGGAATCGCTAGCTGCTTGACACACCTCTTCAAGTGTTTTAGAGCCAGGGTAAAAGTCTTGTACAACAACCAGTGAGCTTCCACCGAACTTTCTGGTGGTGAAAGCCTGGTGGATGCTGACAACACTGGAGTTTCGAACAGCCTTCCAATCTGTAGAGGTACGCAACACGTGCTTATAGGCAGCGTCGTTGGTCAGCCGGAAGCCTTCGAGGCGACGCAAGCAGTATGTTTTGTCATCTTTGATAGATGTAGCCTTATATACCCAGGTTGAATAGCCAAATAAGCTTAGGTTACTTCGAGGAGATGTATCAAGGGCTACCAGGGAGTGGTAGTCTTCAATTTCTGGAAGTTGGGGACCTGTTGCGACGTATTAGTGTCCAGAAAATCTCGAGGGGTGAGGGCAAGGCTTGGGCTTGGGGTTTAGCATGAGTGGTTATTTAGTGACTTACTAGTCATGGGGATGACGCGCAAGGTCGACTCCAGCTTCTTAAGCATGTCTTCTCTTAGCTTTTCAGGGAGAAATAGGTCATGGGCAAGCTTTTGATAAGGGAGAAGATCTTCTCTATAGGGACCCATATTCGCATACAGGTGGTGTTGTAGCTACGAGCAGTGATATGTTAGCTTAGATGTAATAAGGGAAGCGCAAAATACGTGAGCCCAGCAGTTGCGGATCATAAGCGCAACTTGGCGCAACATATTGTCATAGATGTCCGGGCACTTACCGGTTGTGCATGAGACATGAATGGGCCAGCGTGTGGATAATATCCAGCGCCAGCCATCGCATGGTCTTGCACATAGGGATTGAAAGGTGTAGAAGCTGGGATGCCATTGGCGACTTGAGCCATATTGAAAACGTCATAGCTAAAACTCGAATCCATCTGGTTGACAGATTCGTTGTTCCCGCTTCCTAAGTCATAATTTGAAGGCATGAACTCTTTCGCATTGGCGGGGTTGAAGGCCATTGTCTTTTTGGCATCACTTTGGGGGGTGCTCGGAGCGGTATTACCTGTGGGGAAAAGAGGAAGATTTTGTGAGCAACAGGCCTTGTATGGCGAATTAGAGACGCTTTGTATTGTGGAAAAGACATACCACCTCTAGGTGTAAAAGAAGCCGCATAGAGGGATTGCGATGAAAAGGTCGACTTTTTGGCAAGCGGAGAAGTGGACCCAGGGTTCGGGGATATGGCGGGAGGGGCAGTTGGTACAGCATGGAGGCCAGAAGGTGAAGTTGAAGATGAAGAGGGTGTGAAAGCTGGCGTATCCCATTTGAGAGTTTTTCTGTAACCAGAGGTAGAAAACTGTGTTAGTGCTTAACCGTGTTTCTGCGGACTAGGAGACTGGTAACAATGTTCGAGGAATATCAGCACGTACTGGTGGGAAATAGGCGATGCTAGCACAGAATTCATGGCCATATTAGAGGGGGCTGCATTCATAAGGCTACCATTATTATTGGCGGTTGAGTTTGCAGTATTACTGTGCACAATAGAAGCATGACTAGGTGTGATAGTGGCGGGGTTTGTGGAAGTGTTGGTTTTGGAGGTCTTGGTTTCGTGGTTAAAGGTGCAACCCTGGTTTTCGTATCGGCAATGACCATAGATAAGGACATTTTTGCACGGAGTGTCTGGAAAAAACAAGGAGAACAAACTTATTAGAATGGGCCATGGCTGTGATTAGACTGTAGTGATACTAACCTCGACTTTTAGCGTTAGGAGAGCCGAGCTGCCGGCGAAGCTCTGCGGGCTGAGAGCCCCTCGCAGACATTTTGAAAGAGGGCTATGTTTTCCGGTGAAACGATAACTTATCAATTCACTTGCTCGGATACTACGCGATCGATCGTTGGTAGACGTGGGAAATGCGGCAATAATGATGGCTGGCAATGGGGAAGGCCAAGTAGCTTAGTAGAGAGGTTTAGAGGCGGTAGAACTGGGGAGCAAAGAAGTGCAGTAATAATAATAGAAACGGCATCGAGAATAGCAGGGAAGATAGCAACAGGCACTGGCGATGTTTCAGAGTAAAAGCAGATATGTAGTGGCGTTTCTGCTATTGGTATTCGTGATAGTAGTATTGATAGCGACGGAGATATACTGATAAAGTATCGTGAGGGGCTAAAAAGATTGTGTGGGTTTACCCAATATATCGACAGGGTCAAGGAAATGAATAGTGTTAGAGCCCCAAGTTTAATCTGTAATGTTTTTTTTTTCCTTTTTCGATGGCGTCCGTTGTTGGTCGTCGTGGTAATGTTGTTGCTGGTGGAGTTGATACTGAGGTGATCTCAAGTGAACGACCCAAACCCTGTCTGTGGACACGCGGAACTACAAAAAGAGGGTCTGCGGGAAGAGCAGTGTAGTCTTCAGATATAAGGGAGAGAGAGAGAACAACAGGAGAAAGACTGATTTCGGTAGTGTATTGCGTCGGGTTTCCAACAGTAAGAGAGATAGCCGATAATGAACTCGACGTCGCTGTTTTGAAAGTCTTGGATATGCCAGTACAATCGGTGCAATGATGCCAGAAAATAAACACGAAAAAAGCAAAAAAGGAGAAATAAAGTAAAAAAAAAAAACAGAACCGGGCAATTGACGAATAATACTAGTTAGCGATAGAGCCACGGAGGCCAGCCTAGAGACAACCGCCGGCTTCTAGATACAGGGCCCTTGTTTGCGTGTATAGATGTGTGGGTGTCTGAATGTGTTGATGTGTGTAGTGTTGATTATCAAGTCAAGCTACAAAAAGGAGTGGATCCGTAGCTCACGATAATGAAATGGCCAGTCGCCTAAACCCAAACTGCTTCGTTATTGCTTTCTGTGCGCTTTTTGGGTTGGTCTCTGACGTCTGGCGTCCTGGTGTCTGGCCAGCGTTTTGGCTTTGGAGGTTTGGAGGGAGGCTTCAAGGCTTGGCCTGGCTTGCTTAGCCTATATCCCACTTAGCGCCTCGCTACATGCATGGTGCCGCTTTCGGTGCTATCGTTATGTCTATTAACGACATATTAGCACATATCAGTACATATCAGTACATATCGATGCGCCCAGTGTGGCGCTAACCAGGATGTTCTACGATTATGACCGCACTAGGACCCACTAGAGCAGAAGCTTCAGCCACAAACAGCCTTCACATGAACAAACGTCACCACAAAAGCGTCCAACGTTAGCTCTATCTGCCACCTAAACTTATTCAACCCTTTGCGCCCAGACATTTTGGCGACTACTTAAACCAGACTTTGTCAGATCGCAACCTCTTTTCCACCTTAAACCCACCTTAACGCCCTCCATTCTTCTCACCACACCACTATTCTGTACCTCAGCAAAATCAATTCAACCTACGCCAACTATCGCGTATAATCACCATTACCACCATGGCAAGTGGGGCAGGCCGTGATCTGGCTGCTCTATCAGCCGACCAACAAGAAGCCCTAAGCCAGTACATGGCTGTGACAAATCAGGATGTCGGTGATGCGGTTCCCTTGTTAGAACGCTCGCAATGGAACGTGCAAGTAAGTAGAGAACAGGGCCCCCTTCCTCTCCTCACCCTCATCCGGATACAAAAAGCAACAGCCCCTTCCATCCATCCCCGTTCTCTGATGCTAATTTCCCATCTCCCCCCCCCCCCCATAGATCGCTATATCCAAGTTCTTCGACGGCGAAGGTCCAGATCCTGTCGCTGAGGCTATGGCTGCCCAGGCCGCCGCTCCTAATGTCCACACCGAGAACTTACAAGATTCCTTTGATATGCCATCACCCACTCGTCGTCCACAAACCGAAGCCGCGCCCCGCGTTGTACCACAGCGAGCCGGCCATATACCATTCTTCTTCTCGGTCCTACTATATCCCTTCAACTTCGGGTATAAAATGGTTTCCTTTTTGTACCGCACGGTACTCTTCGTTGCATCTTTCCTCCCTGCCTCAATCCGCCCCCGTGCCGTTACCGACAGTCTAGCTGCTGGCATCCGAAGCGTTAGTGGCCGAAGGATGTTGCTACCTAGAGATACGGCTGCCCGGTTTAAGCGCGAATTTGAAGAAGAGTATGGCCAGGAACTGCCATTCTTCGAAGGAGGGGCTGCACAAGCACTTGATGCGGCCAAAAACGATCTCAAATTTCTCCTCATGGTCCTGATCTCGCCCGAACATGATGACACTGATTCGTTTGTGCGCGAGACACTTCTATCCCCCGAGGTTGTCGAGCTCGTGAAGAATCCTGCAAACAACATTCTTCTCTGGGGAGGCAATGTTCTTGATTCCGAAGCCTACCAGGTTTCGCTAGAATACAATTGTACTAAATTTCCCTTTACGGTTCTCGTCTGTCTCACGCCTAAAGAGGGTAGCACTCGCATGGGAATTATCAAGCGCATGGCTGGTCCCATGCCTGCTTCCCGCTACCTCCGTGAGCTTAGCCTTGGCATTGAAAAATACACTGCAGATCTGGCATCTGTGCGTTCCGAACGCCGCGCCCGTGAAGCTGCACGCAGCATCCGCGAAGAACAGGACTCGGCTTACGAACGATCATTAGCTCGTGACCGCGAACGTGCGCGCCAGCGCCGCGAAGCCGAAAGACAAAAGGCAGAAGCCGAGCAGCAGGCTGCACTAGAAGCACAGAAAGCAGAAGAGCAGAAAATCAAGGGAGATTTGTGGCGCCGGTGGAGAGCTGGCACTATTGCACCAGAACCGGAAAGCAGAAATACCGATATTGTGCGTCTCGCGATCAAGATGCCCGAAGAGTCAGGCGCTGGGCGCATTGTGCGCCGTTTCAAAGCTTCGGCTACTCTGGACGATCTATACGCCTTTGTCGAGTGCTTTGATCTCCTAGGCAGTACAGTGCATGGCGACTGGTCAGCTCTGGATGACCCAGAAAAACCGCAAGATTACACGCACAAGTATGAGTTCCAAATAGCTTCGACCATGCCACGCGTAGTTTACGAAGCCAGTGAGGAGAAGACATTAGGAGAGGCTATCGGCCGGTCGGCCAGTCTAGTGGTTGAAAGTTGTGATTGATAACCCAGGAATAGGGCAGATATTTTAGTTATTTGGTTTGTTGATGATTTTGTTAAGGCTCACGCCAAAGTTTCCACACTTACACAGCTTACTTCGAAGCCTCTATTAATAAAGATTGCACATATGTCACATAATGATGTGGCAGTAGATTCGTATAACCACGGCCAAATTATAGAAGCGTCTCCTGTGCTTGAATTTCAAAAAAAAAGAAAAAAAAATCCCTTCTTCAAATCTGGAGACAAGCCCCAGACATAATGAAAGGAAAAGACCTGTCAGACGTCCATTACATCCCACCCTGTCGATGCGCCCGAAGGCAAATCAAACAACAGGGACGAGATCATCACCACTTCTTATACAGCCAACTGCACAGCCGAAACTGTCGCTGACCGCCGTCTTTGCAGACAGAACAGAAGTAACCGGAGTTATTCACTCTAAGGATGTAAGGATACCATTCATCAACCAGGGTGGACTCTGTAGCTCCTTTGGGGAACCAAGAGGAAGGTCGACTACTATAGAAATGATTCTCTGAAGTATTGTCGCCTGAAGAAGAAAAGGAAAAAAGAAAAAAGGTATGAATGGGGGGGAGAAGAGCATTTTATAATGAGATTTCAGGGCGGTGTGAGATGTGGAGCTGATTTCATAGTAATCAAATGGCTGGCTGGCAGAATTATAAGTGGCTCGTGTGCTTGAAAAAAAAAAAAAAACTTTGCTCTGAAGGGCTGGTGGCTGGGAGCAAATCAAATAAGTTTACCGATAGTTGCCTAGTTGTTAGGCAAGATTAAATGACGGTTAATCAAGAGCTTCAAGATGAGAATCATTTGAAAATCGGGGTTGGGGTTTTTTCCTTTAACTCCGTAGGGCTGAAGTCTACGGCCCTAAGGGTTACTTACTTTCCTAAAGTTAAGACGATGTTCAGCCAACAAAAAAAATCCCCTTTGGCAATCTCCGCTTTAAACTACGGTGTAACAGAAAAAGAAAGTTTTAGAAGAGAAAAAGTACAGATGGAAGAGGGTATGTGTATATCAGTATCATATGGGAATCAAATACATAAAATAGCAAGGTATGAAGTAGTCAAGCAGCAAATAACAAACGTTTCTCGTGACAATAGACAGCAAAACAGAACAGGTTCCGAAAACGCGTAACCCCCCATCCCTCACCTAACAAAGCACCTCTCTAAAAACGATCATTCCCATGTGTTGCCCGTTTTGGCGTGGTGTTGTATAAATCATCATCCGAGTCCTCAACAATGCCATAGTCATGTCTTGACCCTGACGTGTTCGCTGCTTTACGGGAATTTGGATCGGCGAAAGGGTTTTCCCCGTCGCTGCTCAGAGCCGAGACAGGCTCAGCGAGGTCCTGGGGGTTCTCCCTAAATTTTCCACGAGTAGTGCTTGTAGTGGGTGTTGTTGGGACTGACGTGTCTAGTGGAGGCAGTTGAGGTGTACCGCTGAGTTGGCGAGTTATGCCGGTGTCGAACTGCGCGGGTCGCGGGGCCAAAGGCGTTGCAGCATCAGACGATGGTGGTATGAATGGAGACTCAGGTGATGATCCCAATAGACTATCACGAACAGGTGCAGATGCGGATTGAGGTGCCGTAGGAGTATGAGTAGTGGTATCACGTGCCTCACGAGCGTTAGAAATAGCACGGTCACGGGAATCCAAGGCCTTTTGTAGTAACTCGTTTGTCGCAAGTAGATTCTCCATAGTAGCATCATCTGGAGAGGGGTCCTCAGCCGCAATGTAGGTCTGGACCGACTTGGAGGCGGATGTACAGCGAGCAGTGAACTCGGAGACAAGGTCGCTATCCAGCAGCTCTGATGGGGAAGAGTTGGATACGCATTGTTGTAAAAGTTTAGCGGAGGTGCGGGCCTCTTCGAGGCGCGAGGCAAGCTCGGCTGGGTCGGGAAGACGACGAGAACTGTGTTCGCGGGAAAAGTAATCACGTCGGTGGGTAGGAGATTGTACGGTGGGAGGAACGAAAGGTTGCTGCTGGGGATACGCCTGGAGGGATGGGGGCTGCACAAACTGGGGCTGTAGAGCAAACTAGAAGAAGGCAAAAATTAGAACGTGAACAGAAGATGTGTCGGAGATGAGGACCAACTTACCCCGTACTGCGATCCACTCCGGTCCTTTTCCTTCTCCCGACGCCACATACCAACAACAGCGGGGATATCGGAGCCATCACGCGGGAACATAGAGTCAAGCTTCTCCAGCGTCTCAATCAGCAAAACACATGCGTTGGGGTTTTTCATGCTACGCAGCATGGTCTTTGCATTGGAGGCAAATCCCTTGTTGAGATTGCGCACAAAGGTAGTGACGCCCTGGTTGTCGATTAGGATGCGCAGGATCATGACGGCCTTGTACTGTATTTGCTCCTGTGCCTGGAAGGGCTTTCCGAGAAACTCTCCAATCAAGTGCGCCACTTCGGCGCTGGCCGTGGGCGAAGACTCGCATGACTCGACGATGGTTGGCAGATACACAGCGGGGTCGACGTCATTTTCAGTGCGGGCGGGATCGGTGGTACAGAACTTAGACTAGCCGAAGGGGACAGGAGATGATACGGTTAGCATGGCCTACGGCAAGAGTTCCACAATCCGTGGGAGTGGGGATCCACCAATTGCGGGTCGATGGAAACTTACCAGTGCTTCGATCGCAGCAGCTTCGGGAGACCCGGGGGGATAGTTACCCGTCGACGAGGGCATCTGAAATGCAGCTGTGCGGTTTCCATTTTCAGACGAAGACGATGCTGTACCTATGGTTAGATAAGCCGATAAAATGACGGAAAAGAAGCCAGATAAACATACCGCCGGCCTTGCGACGAATGCTGCCGAACACACGGCTAAGGCCACTGGGTTTGGCGGTTTTCATTGTAGGATATTTCAGATGAGGACAAATGTGGATGCGCAAAGCGAAATGAGAGGTAGAATGCGGGAGTATAAGATTGGTTATGCTAAAAATCTAGAATTTAAAGAGAGGAATAGAAGATGCACGAGGAAGGCGAGGGAGGGAGTGGTAGATAAATAAGAATACGGTGAGTTGTTGTTTGTCCCTCAAAAGTAGAAAAAGTATTGGTCAAGGCGGGTTGGACCAAAAATAAGGAGAGAAAAAAGCTAGGTCAAGACACTCCCAAGAAAAAAAGAGGGAAATTACCTGGTTTAAATCAAACAGGGTCTGTAAGACAAGACAGGAGGGACTTGAAGAGAAGAGGCGAAAAAGCAAAAGAAGCAGGAAGCAAGGCAGATCAAGAAAAATGGGTGCACCACCAGCAGAGCAAGAGCATCTGCCTGTAGAAACATTAAGAACAACTAAGAAGAGTTTGGACGGAAAGGTTATTGCCTATCTTTCTCCTTTGTCCTTCCTTCCCCCTCTGGTTTCCCCCGCAATCAAGTATCGGGAGGGCCCTCGAATCGTGGCGTGGACGACGAACATCTAATGAATTCTGGTTGTGCTTCTTCGTTTTCTTACGCAGACTCTTACGTATGTAGGTACGTATGCCTGCTTGTGAATTTTGGCAGCGCGCGGATGTACTCAAAGTACCAAGACTTTTCCCCTCCTCCTGCTCCTCCTTCCCCTGTCTCAAGCTCAAAGTGCTGCCTATGCTAAAGTAAGGCGGGCTTAGTTTTAATGCAAGCTATGCAAATAAAAAACTGGGGGCGACGGGGTATAAATCAGACGACTATAGAGAAAGCGTTAAATCAAGATGACCGATGAGCTTACACAATAAAGTTTAATGCGTTCCTAGATACAGATATGCCAAACATGCAGCCACACGCAGTATGTACGGAGTTGCCGCAAACATGCTGCTATCATAAACACTGGGAAAAAATGCTCCCAAGACCGAACGCCGCCCATCCTTATAACACTTCACACAGCCACCAAATCCTTGTATCGTGCCAAGAACTCTCCTACAGCCTGCGCAAATCTCGACGCCTCCTCATCCCCCACCGCTAAACTCAACGACACATAACCTCTCCTTCCCATGTAAAATCCGGCCTCTAGCATTGTCAAATGCAAAAGATCCAGCAATCGATAGTCCTCATCCGCCCAGTCGGCTGGTCCATGGATATTCATCATCTCTGTCTTGGTAAAGTGGAACACCAAGATTGACCCGCAGCCGAGGACCTTCATAGTTGACCCAGAAACAGCGGCAAGTTCGTTCAGTCGCTCCCGGAGTTTGTCGCCAAAAGCGTTTAGCTCCGTGGCCCGCTCGCGCGTATACACATCTTTCAGACCACGAGCACCTACACGCATTGTCAATACGTTGTTATTGAATGTTCCGGCATGTGGCAATGGCGTAGAACAATTTTTGACTCCCTGAAAGATGTCTTTGCCACCACGAGGGTCATACAGTGACATGATGTCTCGACGCCCGCCAAATGCACCAAATGACATGCCTCCGCCAACGTATTTGCCAAGCGTAGTCAAATCAGGTGAGACTGCCAGGTGTCCTTGCAGGCCACTCCCATCAAACAGCCGGGATGTCATTACCTCGTCGAAGATAAGAAGTGCACCGGCATCGCGCGTAAGAGCTCGCAGCAACAAGATAAACTCCTTTCTTGCGCGTACGCCACCACCGGATCCGAGCATTGGCTCAATGATGACAGCAGCAATATTTGGTCCCTGCTCTGCGAATATGGCCTGAACAGATCCATCGTCATTATACTCGGCAACGAGATAGTCATGTGGCACGTTGACAAGACTGTTACCACCGCGGAATACGAAGCCTCCGCCATGGTACCCGCCACGGAACACGACAATCTTGTCTCTTCCTGTCCATGTTTTGGCTGTAGCAAGAGCCATCATAGTCGCCTCGGTGCCGCTGTTGGTGAAACGCAAAAGATCAATGCTAGGGATGCGTCGAGAAATTTCAGCTGCCAGCTCAGCCTCGGCAACATGGTGCCCGCCGAAGCTAAGGCCGTTGGAGATGGCAGCGTGTAGTTCTTCCTGAAGTATGGGGTTCGTGTGGCCATAAATTCCAGCCGAATATTCGCCCAGTAAATCAGTAAATACACGACCGTCAACCGAGGTCACAGTACAGCCATTAGCAGAGGAGATATAAAGCGGAAATGGAGCGAAAAATAGGGCCGACCGAGTGTTCCCTCCGGGGAGATGGCCAGTAGCGTTTTCATACAGCAACTGGGACTTGTTGTTTTGAGCTATATAGCGAGCCTCTGCGGCACGGTATGCAGCATCAACAGCTGTGGAATTAGGTGTGGCTTGGGCGTCCATTGTCTAGCAGATGAAAAGAAAGAAGGGTTTGCATGGAAACATGTAGATGCAGCCCAACCAATTTCCGCGGAGTTCAACCTTATTTATACAGACGGCCCTCGGGCTTCGCAAATGCAACATCGGGTCTGATAAGCCGTACTATCGGGTTTGATGAAGTGAGCCCCACTCTTTGTGCAACAACTCTAACCCTGTGATAGGGTTAATGGGATCCGATAGCACTACAATCTAGTCTGCCCTGCCCTACTTGAAACTCTTCTGTCCGCGGGCAATAAACACCGTTCTCTGCACTTCATTGTCTCCAGCGCCGTGCCCTCGAAAAGATATTCCTTTCCCCAGAACAACCATGCCAAAGCCCTCACCAGCGCCTCCATTCTCAAAGAACTGCCTGACCTGCTGCTCGCTAAACCCATGATGCATCACCGAATGAGCGCCTGCCATTTCCGAGCTCATAGGCACATGCTCTAGGAAATCGATGAACATCACCACACCTCCGGGTTTCAACCGTTCGACGAGCCGAGTCACAGCCAGTTCCGGGTTGACAAAGTGATGGGCGCCTAAGCCGACGGCTGCAATGTCGAAGTTGAAAAAGTCGGGCGCTGAAAGATGTGTAGGCGAGGGGTCTTCAGGGTCAATGAGATCACCAAGGACGGCAAACATCTCTTCCTTTGCGAGGCCCTAGACCGTATCAAGAACTTGCGTTAGGAGTCCTGTATGAAGCCGCGTTGAGGTCCAAGGTTTAGGAGTAGCCATCTGTTATTTTATTACGTACCTGATTCTCGGCACGTAGATTGTATGTTTTGACCATAGCCTCAGATATGTCTATACCAACACATTGAGTAGTTAGTGGCGCAAGGGCCTGGATGTGGTGTTAGTGGTTTGGGTATCTACAATATAGCCGGTGCCTTATACCCACTCTTGAAACCAAACCTGTCCCACAGGCATAGTCGAGAAGCCGAACCGGACGGCGGTTAGTTCTGCATCCAGACCTGCCGCTGTCCTCTATGTTGCCCGCACCGTCATTGTCTTGTTTGCTGTCGTCATCGCTGTTGCTGTCGTCATCATCCACCCAATCAACACCGATAAAGTCCCTCCAACTGCGAATCTCCTCTACCAAGCGGTCCAGCGTTTTGCCAAATTGGCCGTCATACTTCGCTGCCAAATCACTATGCAAATCGGTTAGACGGGCACTCACAGTCCATATAATGGCTCAAAGTACCAGACAAACGCTGTCTTGGCTAAAGCAGAAACATGTAGCAGGGGCAACGGGAACAATTGTACACAAGGCCTCTGGACCTTTGGCGGTGAGGGAACTCACTTGAAATACGCCTTGTTTTCCGTCGAGGCCTCAGAATGAGCCATTATTAATATAGTTAATATTTCCGAGGCCAGATTTTTTGTGGATTGATGTAAACAAAAATGTGAACAATTCGGTTTTTAACATGCTCAACAAAAGCCTCAGGCTTCAATCTCATGATGCGTAAGCTGACATGTAAAGGTTACATGAGGATGTTTTGCTACCATTAGTTAGGGTCACATGCTGGTTTCTAGGGTTAAACATGTCCTTGCAAACTCACCCGAAAAGCAATAGAAGCAAGATCTTGAGACTCTCCTCACATGTTTCCCCACTTTCACTAGTCCCATGCATATTATTTCTCTTGTGAAAATTCGGAGACCAGACTAGAGACTAGAGTCTAGAACTTTAAATGATTTCTAAGATCATATTTTTTTTACGGTTTCTCCCTTCCTCCCCCCCCCCCCCCCCCACTTTGATAGGTATCTATGTATTTCTATGGTCTTGGCCTTGACCTCTATAAGAAATAGGCCAATATGATATGCCACGGGAGAATGCGTTGGCAGATCCTAATTCAGTTGCATGCCGTCCAGGACCTGCAACCATGGATCATGCCTACAGCGCGAACGGACTGCAAAGCAGAAATAAGACAAGAGGAAAAACACGGAGCCGTGCATGGGATTGGAGTTGGGGCTGTCTTGCCAGGTGAAGACACCACTGCAAAGGGATAGGTGAGGCAAAGCAGGCAAGATATAGTGGGATGGTCGGGACAGGAAGACACGGGAGGGACAAGTCAAAAGGCTAGAAGATGGGTAAAGGTAAAGAAGGGAAAGGAAGGAAAGGGAAAGAACGGGACCTTGTCACAGAAATAACAGGCCTAAGAAAGGAAGATAGAACAACGTCAGCCACCTAACTAACTAATAAGCTCGTGCATTTCTCCTTCTGAGACGGCCGAGCCCTCAATATGCGAGAGCGGGCTGGAGCGGTTAATCCATGTTCTCCGTCATGTCAGGTTGGGCAAGGGGGCTAAAAACATGAGAGGGAGAAGAAGAGGAGATGGGGGGGGGGGGGGGTAAAAGAGAGATGGAAAAGTGTACAGAATACATGAGTTTTTGCAGGAAAGTTGGTAGTGTCCCAAGTACCAGGTACAGATATCAGAACAAGCTTGTGGATCAACCGGCCGAGAACGAAGGAGACAGACGAGACGAGACAAGAAGCCTTCTACGAGAAATGATAGGTAGAAAAAAACAAGCGAGAGGGAGGGAAAACTGGTGAAAGAGATGAAGAACAAAAAAGCCACCCAAGAAAACCAGGAGGGGCCTATGCGAGGAAGCAGACACCGAGAAACACCACGATTCTCGCGATCTTTCTGCAAAGACTCGTTATAAGCGTGACTAGGACACAGGATGAAGTGAAGCTTGGATAAAAGATAGATGAGATGCTCCGATATGGGCCGCATAAGGTAGGATGTAAAAAAAAAAAAGATAATATACATATACATATACAAGGCAAAAAAGGGAATTTTACCAGCGCCTCACTAGCAACAGTAGGAAAATAAGAAAGAAAAAAGCCGAAAGGGATAAGAGCCCGTCGTGTCCTCTCAGCAAACCGGGCTTTCCTGGTTGGCATGCTTCACCGCTATGAACGAGGGAGAAGAGATGCACATCATTTCTTTTACTCATCTTTTCCTCTGTTCTTCTTTTGTGTCTGGTGGAGGAGGGGGTCGAGATCCTCTAACATTACCTGAGTTTTCCTCCTTCTCGGCCGGTCAAGAAACAAGAAAGGAATAGAAGTACTTGTAGGAAGAGAGAGAAGTAGTGGCGCCATAATCTCTGTCTTTTACTTGTCTCATTAAGGCGACGATCCTGCATCAAGGAAAAGAAAAGTGAAGAAATATCCTTTGCAGCAGACGTTGGTGATATTAATCAGAAGGAAACATTTTCTTGTCACTACCTCCGCTGACGTATATATGCAACAATATTAATTTTCCCTACATGCTGTATTTCGTACATATCCCACACCCCTCACTGCCAGGCCACTGCCACCCTAGAGGCCTTAGCCCCTCCTCTTTTTTCTCACCGTACCGTATTTCCACTTTCAGCCAATCTTCTCTCATAATGCAAGGATGCTACGGACCAAGCCGTAGATACTCCAGGGATCAAATAATCTTGACAAGAAGATGAGGGGGGATGTGAGGAGAAAGTGCAAGCAAGAAGGGAGTGAGGCTTTCAAAGATGAAGCCTAAACATTCGCTTGTCTCTCCTCCTGAATCTGAGCCAGCAAGGAGTTGAAGCGTCGTAAGGGAAACGAAACAGCTCATAGATAGAGAAAAGAATCCCCCTTCTTATTCCAGCCCCCTCCCTTCCCTTCCCACAAATCACACAGGACCTTGCAATGGCAGAGTACCATCCGAAAAAGCAACACGCAAACAAAAGAGGCAGAATGTGTTTCCAAAGCACCAACAATCCAGATGAGAAGCAGGCGAAAAAGGAACGGAGAACAGACACGTTATCAAAGGGCTTCCGAGGTCTGCGCTGTTAAGGCGCACACCCGCAGCGACTATAACCTATGCTTTATATGCTATATTCTCTACTGCACCCTGAAAATCGGGCAGTTCCCCCTTGTAGGTCTTCTTCCTCCTTTCCTTTTTTCCCTCTTCGCTACTTCCTTCATGAAACCAACGAATCAAAACGGAAGGTGATTGAATGCACAAGGACCCGTTTACTCGCATACCAGTTCAGTCATGTGATCTGTTGCTTACTAGGGTCTAGGGTAAAAAAAGGTCAAAGCCGTAAACTTGAGGAGCATGATATGGCGAAAAAAAGGGCTCATACGTCTGTCTACATAACATGCCTGATCGTTGCCACAATTATCCCTCACTTCCTCCTTCCCCTCTCCCCTCACCTCGGAGAAGTCACCAAAGGCCAGACATAACCCTCATGAAAATACAAGGAACATCCTAGCTCTTCCATCAGCTACTAAATTTGATATGCGCCAAGTGCTGCCGCCTTGTCTTTACTCCATTCCAGTTCGTCATCTTTGGGCTCTTTGCCACAACGCAGCCCAAGCCAAGCAACTTTTGCTTGCTTCAGCCGAGCACACCGCCTTGCAACGAAGCTTCACCATGTCAGGATGGACGTTGTGTTGTGGAAAGGAGCTGAGGGAGGCAAACAAAAAAAGAACAGCCTAGACAAGAAAAAGGCAACTCTTGCCCGCCAGAGCTAAGCTGAGCTGAGCAGGGAAGACAGGGACAAGAGACGTGAGGTTGCAAACTGTGTCGCCTTGTCGGACATGCATTCAACCCTCTGCACAATTCCCATCTGTAGAAATAAGACTACACAAGCACGAAGCCCTATGCTGAAATGCCTCAAAAGGTCTGTACAGATCAACCGAAAATCGCAAGAGACAAAAGCCCAACCAACAATTTGAGGCCCGGTAACCACATATGCGTACAGGTGGATATGGTATACGTGAGTTGGCATGGACATACACACAATGAGCAGGTCACAAATGACCAAAGAAACACGACGCCGTTGTAGGGTTAGTGAATCAACTTACACCCGTTAGGGTTTAACAGACTAGAAACGTGTCATTTAACCAAGACCAAGATAGTGCGGCGAGGATACTGCGTTTCCGAGCGGCAATAAAGGTGGACAGGTCGTGCTATGTACATAAAGATCAAGTGCCAAAATGAGTAGAGAAAGAAGACACTGTTGTAGGGAGGCAAAATGGCCAACGGGTGAATACAGGAGCATAGCCCAATGATAGTGGAAACAGGCATCGATTATACGTACAAAGTTCCATAGGCAAAGGGACTGCATGTTGCGGCCCGTCGAATTGCCCTGTGGGCTAGGCCAAGTTGGTTAGACGCTACGAAAACAAAAAAAAACAAAGCCGGGGTTGTAGACCTCGCTTAGGATTTACCGGACTGACGTCAGTAACTGGCCTTTCCTGCTTCCTTTGCCTGCCACATTGCCTGTTTGGCTGCCCTTAAAATACCAACAGATCACTGCGATTGCGGATGGAGATGATGAGGGGGCGAGGCCCAACAGGAGGCGGCGCCAACAAAAAGGAGGGGACATGACATGGAAGAGACACAAAGGGAACCAAAGATCAAACAGAAGCGCGCAGGGCAAATGACTACCGCTGCATGCATCCGCAATTTGAGGGCAGGCACTGTACGTACGGGTCGGTTAGTATTAACGTCGTTTGTCGAGGACAAGCAGGAAGAGTGGAGCTAGAAAGACTGGTCAGGTGAAGATGGAGGTGTCATCTAACGCAGACCTATATATGTGATTTTCTCTGCGTTGCTCTTTATGTTCTATGTAAGCAAAGTGATAAGGCCAAAAGGATATAATAAAGACGCTGAGTAGGGCCAAGCCTACTATGCAGAGAGTGAGAAGTGGAGAAAAGAGGCTGCATGGATTTGATCTACTGACACTCTGACATGCATAGCAAAAGACACCAACAGGGAGGGAAAAGCACTGCAACGGACGAAAGGGCAAAGGACTTCGGAAAACGAAATTTTGGCGGATGGAATTAAAAGCGAGGAGCGGAAGGCTTGAGCTCGGGTGTTGTGTTGTGTGGGTAGAGCAGGCTTGCATGAACGAGATAAGAAGACCGTCGTTTTGCTTGTGCTCTCTGCACACACACACACAACAGCGTGAGGAGGACAAGTAGAGAGTGGGGTTTAGGATGTCGGTCAGTCGAAGAGAAAAGAAGGAACAATGTTCAGATAGCGGCCTGATGACGAGCTGTTTGATGTTATGTAAATGGAGAGGAGAGGAGGGGAGGGGACAAAGATGTGGCTGATACTGTGAAACCAACATAGAACAGAAAGAACATGCCATATACGGCAAACAGCCCAAGGTTTGTCTTTTCTTTCCTCTAATACACCCTCATAGGCCACGAGAAGAACAGGACGGCGAGCAGATGGACACACACACACAAACACATACACAATCAAAAGTCAAAGAGTTTTGCAAAATGCAGAGCAGAGACCTTATGCAGGCCTTATGCAGAGACCAAATGGCAACGGTTAAAGCGGGAAGGACCCATATTCTCATCTCCGCTTTTAATTTTACTAGTACTGTAGATAGATGCATACGTAGTTGCTCCCGTTCTACAGCACGTGACCAGGCCACACCTAGAGCACTGTACTACATGTTTCCTCAGCAGATAGGCTGTATGATATCTATCTTCCATTTGCCTCTGTAATCTCACACACAGACACAGAGCGGACCCTGGGTCACGGAGGTAGTCCTGCTCGCCATTATCCTCCACGCGCATTGCTAGGGACGGGGAGGGACTGCGAAGGGGACGTCTTACGGACTTTATGCCCCGACCGGATTTTATGAATTCCTTTTTCTCCTTTATTTGTGGTTTCAAACTTTTGCTCTTATGCTCCTATCCTCCCCAGGAAAACGCTGTGATTGCACATGGGGTTTATGCGAGGTAATAGGAGAGGAAGAAATCGAGGGCATGAAGAGAGCTTGACAAGAGAACAAGGATCACAGCATAGCTAAATTTTCTCTTTCCTTCATGCTTGATTTTCCCCCTCTTTCCCCATTTCTTCCACACCAGGGCATACCTCTTTTGAACCTGATTCCCTGTTCGTCTTGGCTAATTTTTTTTTTAGGATTGTGGCAATGATGATGTCAATATGCATATAAGGCTCTATCATGCTCTCCAGAGCCTTCTCATCACTCCTAGCAGAGACATGGAGCCTAAAAGTAATGTGCGTAAAACTCATACCGTCATGAGACAACAATAAAGAGCCAGGGCTGGAATCTAGGCTTGCTGCCGTTCCGGTCGTTGTGGGCCAGGGGACTGTCAAGCGATTTGATGACGCTCCCTTGATTGCTTCTCTTCCTCTGGAGCTTCCTCTTCATTTCACTGGCTCGAAGTAACCGCCTCCCTCAAAGAGAACCCCACTAAGCCCCTCCAGATCCTCACATCCCAGAGTGCATTCCGGCTCAGCAACATAGGAAAATTTACATACAGACCCCTGTGTACCTATACATGTATCCATAATGTAAACTATATTTATTTGCTGTGTAGACATACATGGTATGTACCAATTGCAAATGTTAATTTCGTTCGCGCAGACAGGGAAATCATGGAATCGGTAGCATATTCCCATTACCAAAGCGGCATGTCGTCATTGCAATGGCCGTATGAACAGACCATCAGATGTTGAGCAAGAAAAAAAGACGGCGAAAACAAGCCAGCCGAAAAAAGGAGACAAACACTGCATCACGCCCAGGTCACATGATTGGAGGTACTTGACCAAGGGCTGTCTTTTGCTTGTTTCCTCTTGGTCAGCCCCTTGTCTATCAGGTGTCCTATTCTCTTAATTTTCTCTTTGTTGGGTCATGGATGTTATCTTGCACACATATGAAGATGAACTTGTGATTTCTTTTTTTTTGTTTTTTTTTTTCTTTTTTCAAATCCTTTGTCTTTTGGCACCAAAAGAAACAAATATGAATAAAAAAGGGGGAGACCGCCAATCGTCTTGTTGCTCAACAACCGACTTGTTCCCTGTCGCCCTCAAAATTCCGGCGGTCTCTCGGGGCTCGGCCACATATCCAATAAGTCGCCAATAATTAAATGACCCAATCAATAGTCACAACGTCTCCCTTGAGGAAGGGCACTCGAAAACACCGAGTACGTCCTTTTTTCTTTTATTATTTTCATCTAGGCGCATCTTCGTCCCATCGAATGTCATACTAGGATAACGTACCCATGTTGTTGGGTCCGGAAAAAGAAGAGCGGGGCAAGCTGATGTAGGGAGTGTACAATTATCAACCAGGCCTATCTCAAGCTCACTTCTTGGGATAAAAAAGTAAAGAAAAAATCAAAGTCAGCACGGTACCAAAAGAGCTATAGTGTCTCGCCAATCAGGCTGGTAGTAAAATAACAAAAGGAGGGAAGCCACAACAAGGAAAGGGGATGGGAAATAGCATGAACGCAGATCTAGAAACTGCCTAAATTGTCGCTTTTTAGGCTTTTGGGCAGGCTCTTCGAGTATGAGTCGTCGATTCCTTCCCTTATTGCCATTTCTGGCGCGAAAATCCTCGAGGGAAGGAGCCAGATTGTCGACTACTGACTTTCAGTACTAAGAGGAACGACCTGAGAACTGAGGGAGTTTAGGAAGAAATTAAAGCAAGAGAGAAACGATGCAAAAAGGAGTAAGATAGGAAGGAGGAAATGAAGGGAAGAAAGCGAGAACTAAGCCAAGAAGGAGGAAAGCCTGCTTCATCTCATCTTGCCCATTAAAACCCAAAGCACTGGCGCCGTGCCGCTACTTCTCCCTTTGGGTTCAACTCTTTCGACAAATCCTTTCGTCCTCTTTTTTTTTCTTCTTTCTTTTTTTTGTGATAGATGCCCCCCTTTCTGGTCTAGTCTCACAGTATGGGAGCTAAAATCAGGCCATGTCTACGTATACAATGGCTTGTGAGCCACTCCACAGTAAACTGTTGTCTGGTAGTGTCTTGATTCAGCTTGTTTTTGCAGGCTGTTGTACGGTACTGATAGTAGAAACTAATGACGATGGTGGCTTGTCGCCTTTAGTGGGCGAGAAGGCCGCCTTGTTTCTGGTACTTCCCCCCTTCCCATAGGTGTTTTCCTTTGAGACTTGTTTGAACTCACATGTTAAGCATATATTCGGCTTCTTTCGGGTATAGGAGCTGGACATAGGAAACGGAGGTATGATAAAGACATGCACTCGATGTGTAAAATAGCATGTGGACTTGGCGGAGAAAGTCTGGGCTATTTTTTTTTCCTCGTCTCTGTAACTCCAACCGCAAATTTAGCCCTATCACAAGGCTGTCTGTCAGACCAGAATAGCCAATGTTCGGCTCTTTTTTTCATTTTTTTTCAGCTCACTTCGATAGACGAGCAGGCCTGCGAGTTCGATCTCATCATGTTTCTCTGTTTTTCCCTTTTAAGGGTGAGAAGCACAAGTAACCGATTTTGTGAGATCGACTCTCGATTAGGAGGCATCCGCATTGTACATGTGCCATATACAGCATGTCCATCCACACATCGTTCAAGAGGCAATGACAGTAACAACTGTTGTGGTCACAGTAGTATTCGTATTACTCTAGGCACAACGAACCCAATCGTTCCTTGCAGTTGCGACTACAAGCTACTGAGCTCGTACGTAATGCTAATAAATAAATGTCAATGGCGCTGGGCTTGTAGTGCACAGCTGGTCCGACAGTGTTTCTCATAGACGTAGCTAAATATGAGACAGAAAGGTCAGCCCGGCAGGAAGTGCACACTGCACTTGCACTTGCACTGGCTGTACTGTACTGCGAATATGAGGCCACCAAAGCCCATTTTTCCCTTCCGACAACGCGGCGCGCATTCCGATGGCGGTTGTTTCTGCAGCCCGATGCTGTTGTGTACACAGCCTGCACCACCACCCCTTCTTTAAGCCCTATGTCATGTCCCAGCCATAGCCGTAAATGCTGCCTTGCTGTGTCTCGTCTGTGGGTGGTGTCTTGGGTTTGGGGGGGGGGGGGGGGGGGGGGGGGGGGGCCTTTTGTTTTGGCCTCTCCATTGGAAGCACGTGAGAGGCGCTTCCAAACAACTTAGGAATAACAAAAAGTCTGACGCCTCGGAAATATACATTGGACTTGTGTACAATAAAACTATTGTCTGCCAGAGCCGCCAGACTAAGCAGAATACATTTTCTGAAGAGATGGACGGTCGCAATCGCTGGGTTGGGCCCAACTTGGCCTGCGCCAAAAAGACGATATGGCAAGAACTCCTAAAATTGGCATTGAAACCATCTGAACTTGGTCTACTTCCTACTTATTTTTTCGGCCTTGTGGCAACTTCCTGCTCGGAACCCCTGGTTCCTTCCCGTTTCGTAATTTTTTGTGGATAAATCAGCTGCGCAGTTTCGTGTTTGCTGCCCTCCGAAGTGGGCCATTCCCGGACAATCGGAGCTGGACCTTTTTGTGGAGAGCAAAAAAAAGGAAGGAACTTGTACTATCGATTGTATAGCACAAGTACGACTTGTTGCTCTTTGTAGGCTATATTTTCTCTGGCTGACTTTGTATTATTTATACTCTTTCCCTCTTGGATTATTTCACAATACCTTCTTCATTCGCTTTCTCCTGATCTCCTGAGCTATTGCTTCAACACCCGTTGTCCGTCAGTACTGTGGGCTAGTTTGGAGCTTCCTCTTTGAGGCCGGGCTTCAAGGGGATCTAGTCAGAGGTGAAATTCGAAGAGGGTGGTCAAAGAAGAAAGAAAAAGTGATAGAGCCTCTCCTTTTAAAACGGGGTGAATAATCACAGGTAGGCAAGGCTAACGCGGGGGTCCTTTTTTTTTTCTCACCTGCCTCCTCCTTATTTATTGAGAACAAGGCGTTCGGTGCTAACCGAGACAAGTGGCGTAGCGCGGCGGCTTTTGAATCTCAAAGCCCAGCTGAAGCCCAAGGCCTGGGGAGGCTAAACGGTCAGAAGGGTAAGAAGCTTAGCTCGTCTCAGCATCGACCCCTGACCCGCTGAATTCAGCATTGGATATAGGCGGACCGACCACTGTAAAACGAACCCTGGTCTAGCAGCTGTGGAGAAAACTTACAGGCGAACCGACCACTGTGGCTACCTGGAATGAACATAAGAGAACAAAAATAGGGCTGGGGGCTAGTTAAGCTTTTAGCGGGGGATATAGAACACCACTAGAAAAAGACTGGAAGCATGCCTCCCTTGCCTCAGACGCTAGGACACTTGGCCCAAGAGTGGACTATGCTAAATAACGCCCTGCTACTTTAATATACATGTATATAAAATTTTTCTTTTACTTTTCTGCTTGTCTTATTTAAGGTGAGGCTGGCGTAAGTCTACAAGCTAGGGACTAGTATATTGAGAAGGGGAGTGATAGCGTCGCTGTACTAGGCGTCATCCAAAGCAAGGCTTGACTAGGGGGGCTAGGGCTTGAGCTAGCTAAGCTAAGGAAGTATTTGAAGGTAGCAATTTACGGCCTTGGGGTCTTAGAGCTCCTGTGCAATTACATTCACGATAGTCTCAGCACGAAGGAACTGATGGCATAGAATGTTGTAACATCTTAGCTTCTCCTACCCCTCCCCCGATTAATGCCCGATGGGGAGTTTGAATAAAGACAAGCCACGAGAACAGATAAGAAGGGCAAAAAGAGTAACGGAGAAGTACAACAGCGAAACAAAACATTGGGCCTTCGTTTTCTCCTGCGTGGCTCTATGACCTCGTAAATCGGGCTAAAAGTCGAGGTCCCTTCAAACCTGTTGTTTCGCTTCAGAGTACCGACGTTAAACGTGAAACAAAAAGCCAGGGTGAAATCGTGTTGGAGTGGTAGAAGGGTCTAGAATTCGGGCTATTTATCTATTTTTCTTCAAGCAAGCTGCCAGAGAACGCCTGAAAGCCGTATGATTCCCCATCAGCAGCTCGGAGATCGAAGTTTCTTGTGGACCCAGTAATGGGACATCGGAGTCGGTGGGCTGTCGGTGAAGTATTATTCCCCACTTCTTTTCTCCGTGGCAATCGTTGGCCACTTTCTGATGTTGCCCTGTAAATAGTCAAGGCCTTGGAGCTTGGGGAGAAGTAATGCAAGTGGCTAGCTTATAGTTTCTCTAGCAAAGCTTAGATCATAGCCCGAGAGGGTGAGCAAAGCGGCTCGGGCCAAAGGGAGAAATTTCCGATGCTGCTGTTGCTTCGAACAGCCCCAAAATTCTTTAAAAAAAAACAAACAGGCTCGAAATGGCCCGACCCGTATTATGGAGGGAGGGAGGATCAGGCTTCGTCCTCTTTCCCGTCTATCATGTCTCGCCACTGCTTAGTTAGATGACTGACCGGCTGTATGATTACTCGTCCTTGGTTCCAAGTGTGTATCATGTATAACAAAGGTAAGCGAGAGCCAATACCTAGGTGTACGACGGCCAACAACAAGGTCCCATCTCGGGAGACCCTCCTAGTGCGTTACTATTCATGCGGCCACGGCAGTTTTACTAGGTCGGGTGATCACTAAAGCGAGCGATATGGATGTTTCCTCTCCCATTTTTTTTTCTTTTCCGCCATTTTCCGGACTTCTAGCTATGCAAGTGGCTGCAAATCTTGTATTAGAGTGCAGATAAGAAGAAACTGAGCAAGCAAGCCTTAGGGGAGAAAACAGATGATCAGGCGTAGTAAGATCTCACCAGTCACAGAGGCGACAGCTCGGAGACAACCAGCAAATGGGAGGAAATAAAAGTTAGGAAAATAACACAGGAGAAAAGAAGTACGAATCTATTTCTTTTTGGTCTTGTGATTTGTACAATATGTGCAACAAGCTACAAAGCAGAGCACACAAATATATATATATATATGTATCCATAACACTAGGGGAGCGACAAGGCGTTCAAATAGCTTACCTAGCATCACAGCTGGCCGAAAGAAAAGTCTAAGGTCGGAGACAAGAGAAGACAATGCAAGACAACACAGCACAACATGACACGACACGACAGGAGAAGGGACGACACAGGAGAAGACAAAGCAAAATATTGCTCATTGTAATAAGGCGGTTGCAAATTCAACATGTGCGCCAAGTCAAGCCAGGCCCAGTGACGTCGTTTTTCTAGTGAAAGACAAGGCTGTTGGGAAGATGCAAAACAATTCAGGCAGAAAAGAGTGGTTGAGATACGGGCGACTGCGCTTGGTGGTCTACGTACATATAGCTTGCACAACGGAAGAGCGCGGCCTTGTGAGTAGTACGTTGTACTTGCTGCGTCCAACCCGTGCATATATGCAAGTACATACATATATAATAGACATATATGTTGCGCTTGGCTTGTTGCCTACTTCTGGATGATAGCCAGGTCACAAGATAGCAAAAAAGTCACAATGGGTAACTGCATGACGTTAGAGAAGGAAGCGGTAGATGTGCAATTACCCTAACTAACTAACATGTATATGTCTAGATACGTAGTCGCTTACACTAACCCTGTTCTCTCCGGTGCTTTGCCTATGACATGGAGGCTGCAGGTTTTTGATAGTTCGTAAAAATGCCTGAATTTGGAAAAATACCAGCTCTATCTGCCTTCTTCTTCTTGCTTTTTTCTCTGACTTGCTAAGACCCTGGGCCTAATAGCCCGGCTGCCTGAAGCCGGACAGCACGGGCTCACCTGGCAATCCAAACACGACAAGGGAGAAACTCGCTGGGTAGGCCATAGCCAACTTGTGATACTTGCTGGTGAGAGCTACGTAGTATGCAGACAAAAGCTGATTGGGGAGAAGAGGGAGGGCTAGAGAGCCAAGGGTAGGGAACAGAGAAAGAGGGACTTGGTAGAAACAGAAAAAAATAAAAAACTAAAGGCAGAAAGAAGGAAAGGCAAAAGACAAAAAAACAAGCTATTTGCCCCGTCACTGCATTGTATCCCCCCTCCTTTCCTTTCCTTCTTCTCAGCCCAAACATCTTGTCAAATGTGCGCCGCTAGCCGTTATACTCTGTGTTTGGAGCCTAATAGTTAGCAAGCCATAATGACAATAATATAAAAAATAGTTTCAAATAAGCCAATCCATCTTTATTAACGTCATCTTGTCTCTCGTAGACTGGTCCAATCATTTGTCTTTAACTTGACGGCCGTTTGACTTTCTTGTTCACCTCGGAAGCCTGCAGGAAAGCAAGAGTAGAAGGGGATGGGGGAGGAGGGGGAGGGGGGGGGGAGGCGTGTAGAAAACAGAAGACATAAACAGCTCCATGTTGTGCGTGTATTGGTTGTGAGTACAACAGATATCTAATGGCTTTGATATTATACCCGCCATACGCCCCGAACAAAAATAATGGGCATGAAGAAAGGCAAGCAATTGCTGCTACATTGGCCGAGATCGAGATTTTATCAAGAGAAAAGCAAGAACAAAAACATCATGGTCTCAGAATGACAAGAAGATAGGTACCAAGGCGAAGAGAAGGAAAAGCACATCACATGGCCGGCTCGGGTTCGTTGCCGCAGTGGGGGCAGATCAACGGGCAAGGCGGGAGGATAATGACAATAAGACGAAATAGAAACGAACCAAAGAACACTAGAAGAAGCGGTGAATTCTTCTGCTTCGTTATTCTATTGAAACGCGAGAAGAACGAGGGGCAGCAGACAATCAAGCAAGAGCCCGCCCATCTGTTCCCACCTCCCCTCCCTCCCTAGCTATATGACATCAGCGGCTGCTTCACCTGTCGCATCCCATTTGCTCACCGCCCCCTGTGATTGAGAGTGTGCCTGGGCCTGTTTCCTTGCGAGCCCATTTCCAAAATGAGAAGGGGTTGCATTATGGACGGGGGCTTCAAAGATGTTGATTGGTTCACTTATCACTGTGTAGTTGTTTCTACCTTCTTTTTTTAAATTTGTCTCTTTTTTAATATTTCCTTCATTTGTCTCGTTTATTTTTGCTTGTGCTTCTTATTTACTCTCCTGCGGAAGCTCTTCCGGGAAGAAAAGTTTGTTCGGGTTATGAAGCGCCGGAGAGACGGGGCTCTTTTGTAACAAGAAGGAGGGAACAAGGCCTATACTGCCGTAAGACTTTCTTTCTCCCTTTCATTGTCGACGTCATTATTCTATCTCTCGTCTTGCTATACAAACGATTGAAAGAAAAACACGGCTCATATTAGAGCGCATGACACGCTCCAATAGAGCTCCCCTCAAGAAAGAGACGACGCCAACTTTTTCTCCTGATACCATCTTTTTTTTAGTCAGTGGCTGACTTAAAACTGCCCAGAAAAAGATGGCTTTGGTTTTATTTAGACAACTTGCAAAAGTTGGTGTGATGCTGTGAAGTTCTCTTTTGTAGACCCCCCTCCCCCTTGTTTTCTATTCTACCCCTAGGTCGGCTTTTTTTTCTCTCTCTCTTGGGTTGTTAGAGAAGCCCATGGTGTCGGCACGAGACATGGATGGTTGGCTCCCTTGACTTTCAAGGGGAAGAGGGGGATAAGAGGGCAAGGTAAGCCAGCAAAAGGGAAGGCAGGGTAGGTTGTGATTTATTGGGCATTTTATCAATGACGTCTTGGGCTAGGATAGGGTATAGGCGTCTAGTGACTGTTAAACACACGCCTCTTTGGCCCCTTCACGTGCTCATGTTTTTTTTTCCCTAGGTCTTCCTGGGCTTTGAGGCTGGGTCTTGCTTCCTGCATTGCTTCCTTGTTGTCTCTATTCCCTGGTGCTTGGGAGGAAGGAGCCAAGGCGGACGGGCGAGTGGGCGAGTGGGCGAGAAGGAGAGGGAAGAAGGAGGATGAGGAGCAAAAGAAAGAGTTACTGTGAAAGAGGAAAGCCGAGAGCTCAGAAGGAAATAAAAAAAGCCAGATGGCCAAGGGCTAGCCTAACTCTGTCCCAGCTAGAAGCAGCAATGAGATCAAACAGACTAAGCTTTTCCATAGGCTTGGTCTCATACTGGGGGTGGCCCGTAGCATCGATCAATTCGATCAATGGCTTGAAGCCAAGAGAATCAATAAAATACCCAATAAAATAGCATAATAAAGCGATCAGACCGGGCCATGGCAAGGGGAAGGGAAGGATTGACTCCCCATGCGAAGATGTTGGTTGACAAGGAAAGAAAGAGCAAAGAAACAGAAAGGGCAGTTTCCGTTTTCTTTTCCGTACAAGTATAAACTCGGCCCCAGACCCCTCTTTCCCGTGAAGACCAAGCACGTTGCAAAGAGAAGGAAGAAGAATAAGAAGAAAGGGCAAGTGCGCAACTAAAAAAGTAAAAAAACAGCCGAAGTTGGGTTCCTGCCTATTTATTCTCTGCTCCGTCCGCCTTTCTGCATCTCCATCTGGAAAGAGCCTTCCTTTCTTTCTCTTCTCTCTTTTGTTCTCGTTTTTTTTTTTCATTTTCTTCTTGCAACTGCCTCTTTTGCATACCCACCCACCCACCCACCTTCCTGTTTACACGCACCCGTACCCGTCGTGCCTGTCTCGTCCCATATCTTTGTCTAGTAATAGCAACTTGGACTTGTTCTGCTAGGCTCATTCAATCTGCCCTGCCCTGAAGTACATCTTCAGTCTCATTCCTCCTATCAATCTTTGTTCTTCGACGCCCTAAGTTCAAACATAGAATTTCTTGGGATACCTTTGCTATCTTTGCAAGCTCTGTCTATCAGCTTACCTATTTCTCTTTCACTATCTGCTTGGATTTACTTGTCTCTTTCTCTACTTCTCTTCGCGTCCTTTATCCGCTGCCATGTCTTATGCCGATGCCATGATAGGCGGCAGAGACTCCTTTGACCGCCGCCTCTATCCTCGCCATCAACCATCGCCCTCCGCTGCTCCTACCTCGGAGGACAAATACAGGGGCTCCACGCGTTTGCCTGAGCTTTCATCTCTATTGAACACCACCAACAATGGTCCTTTGCCATCTGGCGCAGATGCCAACGCCCACAACTCGCCTGTGCACTCACCCATCGTACCCCCTCATCGCCATAATGATCATAACCCACGGTCGTCTTGGAATTTGTCTCAGTACCAACAGCGCCCTCCACATGGATCTGAAGCTGAAGGGCGTGAGATGGCAAGGCCATATGATCAGAACCCTTATGGGCCTCGCCCCGCATCAGGCCCAGGACTACCAGGCCCGGCACCACCGGTAGAGCAGCCAGGATACGCCGCTGTGAACCAACATCGACCCCCGGGCTATCCCAGGCAACCATACCCCCACGGTCCGTTGCCAATGCACCAGCCCCCCCAACATGAGCAGGAAAGAAATCCCAACTACGGCTACCCGGAGCCTTCATGCACGCCGCCTCCGCCCTCAGGCACTGCTCCTCCTAGCTATCCAAGTGGCCCCTATACCATGCCTGCTCACCACATGGGGCAGCAAGACCAACAACCACATCAAGGTTCTCCCAGTGTGATGCCCGTCGGTCACTATCCACCTCAGCCGAGCATGCCCCAGGCGGCTGCTCAGCCCCAAGGCCAGCCCCCTAGACAACGCACGTCGATTGCATGCCGCTATTGCCGCAAGCGCAAGGTAAGGCAGCCTTACTAGCATTCCAAGCCCACACACACTGCACACTCATCAAACATCCCCTAGGATAACAACACTAACAACGACTCACAGATCCGCTGTAGTGGCTATGCAAACTCACCTGGTGGCCGCTGCATGAATTGCACGCGCATGAACCAAGAATGTGTCTTCCAGCCCGTCTCGTCCACCGGTACCAACGCCGCCTTTGTGCACATATCTGCCCTCCAGGGTACTGTGCCTGTTGGTACACCTGTGTTTGGTGCTTACGGCCAGTTGGTACACCAGTCCCCGCCCCAGAACTCTTCTCGCCCAGATGGGCCCCCCAACACTACAGGTCCCCCGCCTCCCTCTCAGCAGCCGCCTCAGCAGCCGCCCCAGCAACACCCTTCGTATTACTCGTCCAACGAAGCGGCTTATAGAATGCGCCACACTCAAAATGGCCCGTCTTCTACTGGCAGCCTCTCTCCATCACGCAATAACAAGCGCTCTACCAGCCCCAATATCCCTGAAGGCCACGACCGTCGTATGCCACCACCCCCTGCTGATCCACGTGCTGGTCCTCTACGCAGTGGTATCCAGCCACGGCCACCAGGAGGTATAGAGCCTGGTTTCTATGCTCCTCGTGGCTCTCCTAGTATGTCGTCGGCAAGTATGAGCCATCACGGATCCCCTTCTATGGGTCCTCTACCGCCTACGACTGCCCCATCAGCATTCCCCCCTATGGGACCGCCTGCTCTTGGTTATGCGGCGGGCTCGCATAGCAACTCATCAGGTTCGCCTGCTCCATCTCCACCACCAGCACCGTCGTCATCGGTCATGAAAGTCAGTAGCTTACTGGACGATAACAACAAGAGTGTTGATCGCGGCATGCTGAATCGGCTGGGCAGGGGAGGCTTGCGGTGAGTTTGACTACATAGGTCGTGTCGTTTACCGCTCGCCATTCACCGCCCTCTCTGTCTCTCGCTTTAATTTTGTGGCATTTTCTTTGTCGTTTTTTTTTTCTTTGTTTTAATCTCTGCTTGTTTTCTCCTCCCTCATTTTCCTGCTACGAAAGATTGGCTTGCCTCGCGGCAATGCGGCTTGTTTCATACCCTTTCAGAATATCCGCTTCACGATTTCTTTTTGAGTCCCGGTATTGTTATCTATGCCATGCTTTTGTTTGTTGGCCTCTTCACTTGTTGATAGAGAGCCTTTTGTATCTGTTCGGCTTCCTTTCCCTCCAACCCTCCTTCCTTGCCATCCCTTAATCACCCCTCCCCTGAAAGTGCTCATGATGTTATGACTTTTTTTCTTCTTCCTGTCTTTATACTATAGTTTTATTTCATGTTCCTATCTTCTCTAGTGACTATATGCCGATCGACTTGTTTTGTGCTTTCTGCTTTTTTTCTCCTCCGTCACGTGATGCCTGCTGTGATGACCATCTGCACGTCGACGTGGTCTTTTTTGCTCGTCTCTCTCGCTTGCATTTCCCTTTCTTTCTTCTGCCTATGCTCTTGGCGGCTCGCTTTTTTATAGCCTAATATTCGTTTGTGCACTTATAATAACAGAGGAAAACAAGCCTAGTGAGGATGGGGCTAGGATTCATCAGCTGTGGCGTGGCATCGATCAAATCTGGCGGTGAAGAAGGTGCCTTCCGCCCTTCTAGCAGGCTCTTAGCAATTCTTAGCAGTGTTGTTAAGCCCCCCTCGTCCCCAAGGACTCATGTTGGCCCTGAAAGAATCGCCAACGCCGGGCTTTCCTTGCTTGTTTGCAGCTTTCGACGGGCTCAAGTAGACCCATATGATTTTTCTTTTCCTACCACAGCCTCAAGGACCACGCTTCCAGCCGAGTGAGTGGCTTGCTAGGAGCCCCAAAAATACCTGCATTGCTTCTTTCTTATTGCCATATTCCAGGCTAGACTGTTTCCTCTTCCCCTCCTTCTCCCCTCAAAATTTGGCCCAGCGCTTTAGTGTCTCCACAAAAGCCCTCGAGTAAAAAATAAGACGCTCGAGTCTTCCAGGCAACTACCCTTTTCATGTTGTTTGTTGTTCATCTGTTGTTCATGCCGTGTGTTCCATTATGCCCTTTCTATCCACTCGCTTTTCTCGTTTCCACTCCTCTTCTCCTTTTTCTTCTTCTTCTTCTTCTTCCTCTTCCTCTACACTTGCTTTCTCAGAAACCCCTTACTCGTTTTCAAACCCCACGTGCCTCCGCCTTCCAGCTCAGGCCAGCCTAAACTCGGTCAGGCCAAAATCAGCTCAGGGTAGTTGCTAGTTTTCCCCTTCCTTCCCTTCTCTTCCCTGCTCTCACTTGATCGGAGCCGGTGACTGCAGCGGAGCGGACAAGAAAAGAAGGGGACCATGAGCATTTACTGGCCTTTGCGCCTTTTTTTCCGTCTAATTTTTCGTTTACTTGATCCTATTTATTTTTTCCTCTCCGTTCCTCTCCTTATTAACTGACAAGCAGGGAACCTCCTATCTTCTCTCACGACCGCGGATATCACGCGGACAAACGCTAGAGTGGCACGGGCGCTTGGTCTACCCCTCAAACCCATGGATACCCGTCATTCAGTGGTCTAGAGCTCAGAATCCTTGTTGCCCAAAAGAGAGACCGGGGCTTGAAGAAAAGGCGAGAGAGAGAGAGAGAAGAAGAGATTTCCCCTCAGTCCAACCCAGCCCACTGTGCAGCTACTACTTCCTTGTCTACTTTTCAATCCACCGGACATCTCCTTCAAGCTAACTCAATTAGCCAGGGTTAGTCTCTTGCGGCGCTTTGTGGAACATTACACTAGTGCCGAGGTTTGCGGCCACTGTTCTACTCACTGCACTATTGCTTCACTTTCGTGGCTCTAGAAGTCAACAGAAAACACTGTCTATTTAGGGACCGTCATAGGCCTAGCTTAGCTTCTTTACTTTCCTCTCTTGGCTTGAGCCCGCCGTTTCATCGGGCCATCTTGATTTGATGCACAAGATATACCCTCCTCATTTCTCGTTCTACCTCCCATTGGGCACCCCTCGTGTTTCCGACTCCTATTCCGTATCTTAGGTCACCTTGCCTCTTGATTACATCACGTAGTACTGGGTAGACCACTGAATGCCCCATCCTCGAACCAACAAATATCACGGCATGTGGAAAGCCGCATATTAACAGGGGTTTGGGCACAGGCCGTAAGTACTCTCAATATGCCGCTTAGACTGACTCGGTATGGCCGGTGCAAAGGCGAAAAAGAGGGGACAAAATGGGAATGGAGATCAGGAAAGATCCTTTTATTCTTGGGCTGTGAAAGCCTTTGGCCTTGGGGAGAAATTGGGCCCGAGTTTCTCTATTATTACCTTACCCGTACTACTCAACAGTGAATGCGCTACCGAGTAGGATGGCAGGCTCGTGGATGTTATCGTGTTCATAGCTTAGACCTCTAGTCAGTGTATGTCCTCTAGTTGAGATCGTATCTGCTTACCTCAAAGTTCCTACACCGCCTGCTTGGAGGATGAATGCCGGGCCAGCCTCGAGTTCAGCGCCTACCCAGCGCATAGCAAGGGCTCGCAGAATGTGGCCGTGTGCAACAATGAGTACATCGCCGGCCGGGCTATTTTGGCACTGGGATTGCATCGCCGGCTTGTGCCATTTGTCGCGAATCTCAGTAATCAACTGATCCAAGCGACTGGTAATGTCATGCGGGCTTCTAGAGGAGGGGGGGTTAGTGGATAAATTGCTTCTTTCCTAGAGGCCACAGCCTGTCCACCTATGTCTACACTTACTCTCCACCCGGACACCCATCCGCCCATATATCCCACTGCCCTGGGATGCCTTCCTTTTCCCGCCGTTCCCTAATTTGCTTGCTCGTGATTCCTTCGTAGTCGCCATAGTCCCACTCACGTACATCTGACGTGACCTCTATCTTGGCCTCGCAGCCAAGGCCATCCCTCTCCTCGTCCTGTGTACCATGTCGCAACCACGGAAGCGATTTCTTGGAGCCCACATTGAGAAGCTCAAAAGTTCGCTGGGCACGACGACGGGGTGAGACGTATCTAGATGGAGAGTCAGATATCCTAGTACAATGCTAAAATTCAGGGCAAAAGATAAAGCCATCAAGCCTGCCTTCATTATTGTGTAACATACGGCCTGTGTTGATATCCAACAAGGGTTAATGAGCCTCAACTACTTACATGTGTGCTAAATTATTCGGCACAATCAACCGGTCGCGACCCACGAGGGCCCTTCCCGTAGCACGTACCCGCTTTTCACCGTTGGGAGTCAAGGGAATGTCGGTGTGGCTTGTGTGGCGGCCGTCCAGTGACCACTCTGTTTCGCCATGGCGGATGATAAAGAGCCTAGGGGTAGGCATGAGGACTGGGGTGAAGCGGAGAAGGCTGAAACTATAATTAGAAACACCAAGTACATGAAACAAGGCCAAAGAGGTAGCTCATCAACTGTTAGCGGATAGCGATCAAACCAGTTCAAAAAAGCTTGTCACAGGACCAAAACTGGATGAATAAGAGAGGAAAGAAAAAGGAAGGAAAAAGAGAGAAATGAAACCAAGTGTTAACGAAGGCCAGACCTTGATGTGTCTCTAGTCTCCAACATCTTGTCAGCCTCTAAAAAAGATGGCAAGAACGTCATAAAAATTAATACATCCACCTCCCTCATCCAAAGCCTGTAAGCTCCGAGGAATGAAATACGGGGGAAAGAACCAAAATGGAAGAGGCCCTGTTTCCAATTGCTAATGCTCTTGTTTCATGCCTTAGATTTGATGGCTTCTAATCATGTTCTCTTTGTTTGGCATCTTTTAACTTTGGGGTTGCTCTTTGTGGGCGTTAACCCCGCGTTCTTCTCCTCACCATATGTACGGTAGGCTTGAGCTCTTTTTTCTCCCTACCCCCGCGCCTAGTGACTTTTTTCTGTGTATATCAACCAGGCTAATCGGCAACTTGCATTTGTTCAAAGGAGAAAAAGCGAAACAATTTGCTATTACTTCATTGTGATAACTTCAAATTTACGAAATAGTCTCACTTCATCGCCATTAATATAATCAACGCTATTTAGGGCCCAGAGGCAACTACCCTTTAACAGACAAATCCACCAAATACCGCCCCTTCCCGCAAAACTAGCCCCCCCCCCCCTCCTTCCTTGAAAAAGCCATGGCCTCAGCATTTGGCTTACTAAGATGTTCCACAGAGCCAGCACGGCCAAGCAACAATCACAACAATAACATAATTCAGCCATCGTCAACCTCACAGCCTCAATTGGCGACTGGAGCAGCAGCCGCCGTCGCCACTACAGCAACTTCCTCTTCATTTGTGGCACGCACCTTTTTTTTGTTAAATTCTCGCCTCGTGCCGTCACTGTCCTACCTTGGTGTAACTGCCCCTCAGCGTCTTGCTGGCGCCACCGTTGCTAGCACAGCTTCACTTTCTAACCCCATTGAGCTCCGCGACTTAGGGGCCAGTCATTCCGAACGAGATTCCGGGTGGGCCGAGAAATCTATGGAAAGTTTTGTTGAAAAGACAAGCGAAAAGGCCGACGAAAAGATCATCAAAGAAGACTTGTCAAAGAGCCCAGACTCGGACTCGCTCAAACACAGAACTGTTAGTCATCGGATTACACACCGGAAATCCCGCCATTGCGATCACCCCCGCGCTCGAAGGGACTCCGCGGTATCTTGTAGACATTCCCTCCCAAGTTCCCGGCGATCCCCATACTGTTTGTTTGGTACGTCAGACCAATTTCACGGCCAAGACCGTGCAGCTGTTGTGTGGCGCGAGTACTGGGTGTGAAGCCGGGTTTAAATTTATACGGCAAACTCGCTTCTTTACCCGACCGACCCCCTCTGTTTCGCTTCAGTGTCCAAGCATCCATCAGAGGAAAGTTCAATTCCAAGGCAGTGTCTGTCCTGCCTGCCCGCCAAGACTGAGTTGCTACAAGACAGGCTGAGATATGGCACAGCTAGGAATGAATTTTACTCCAGCACAGCGCATGCGTGCGCGTGTGCTCGCTGTTGGTGCAGCAGTGGTGATTATCTCAAGTACTTTGATAGGCGCCGGGCTTAAAGAGCAGCAGCAAGTGAACGAAGTGAGTTTGATCTCTGTAGTTTCTCTTTTCTCTTTTCCCCTACATCCTCTCTATTTCTACTATTGCCACTACTAACTATAGCTATAGAAGCTCGCACAGCGCCGTGAGTCCTCTCTTGAAGAGCAAATCGCCATTCTTGAAAGCCAGAAGGTATCGCTATACAAGCAGCGTGACATGGTCCAACGCAAGCTAGACGTGTTCAAAGAGCGGGTCAGAGAGCGTAATGAACGGAGATGAGGTGGCAACTAGTCGGTTCAGCGGCGACAGAACTAAATATAACCAGGCTAGCAACTCTTCCAGTTCGTAGTTCACAGTTACAAAGAAACCTAGAGTTTAGACCTTAAAAGAACCAGGCTGCTATGGCCTCAGCCTGTAAAACGACGTTTGTAGGAAACAGAGACATAGCTAGTTATATTTCTATGCCAAGAACAAGCTGGCATCCACCAAAAAGCAGAGCCAGCATAGATTTACTAATTCACCCCTGTACTTGGCATCTTCCCATAAGCAGGTACGGAGGTAAATAATGTTGACTATATGGAAAAAGGAAGTGCTTGTTGATGTAAAACAAAGAGATAAAAACTCCAAATTGCAGTATTCTGCTATACTGATAGTATTATACCGTACCCTAACTTTGACAGAGCCCATAATAACTCCAACCAACCTTTAGTCCCGTCATTTTCCATAGCCTCGCCGGCGCTTGGCTGCAACCATCATGTCTATGAACTCATCGCGATTCACACCACCCTTGCCCGTGAGATCTGCCTGCGAAATCATATTGGCCATATCTGATTCAGAAGCTGAAGTGCCCTGCTTGATTGACTTGTTAACTTGGCGCAAGTCGTCAAGTGAGATGACGCCGTCGCCGTCAACATCAAACAAGTCAAAGGCACGGCCAAGATCCTCACGCGGGTCGCGGCTGGCCATAAGTGTACCGGCAACTTCTTCGAATACGGGCGATGTGATGCGCAGACTAGGCCCGGGACATGGTTCGTTCTGTGGATGCCATGGCGGCGCGACGCCTTTGGTGGTCAACAAATCGTAAACACGCGCCTTCTGAAGGTCAAAGCCGAGGGTTTTTAGGCCAAATTTAAATTCGTGGAAGTCGAGGAAACCGTCATGGTCTTGGTCAAATAGATCAAACTACAAGTCGCAGAGGAAGTTTAGGTTAGCTATGAACAATTTACCGGTCTAATACAAGAGCGCATTGCTTTTGTCAAACTTCATAGTAGCTACTTACGGCCTGGGCAATCTCAGCACGCTGATCTTCGGTAATCTTTTGTGCCTCGGACAGAACTACATCCTGTTGCTCCTGCTGCTGTTGACGACCGTAACCATCGCGCACCTGAAAAGACACACGGTTGTCACGCGGGTGTGACATAGCGGGGTGGGATCGTTTGGGCGGTGTGCGAGGAACTTGTATAGGGTAGCTCATTAGAGCAGGCGAGTTACCCAGGGCACGCTGTCACAGCAAGTTTGAAAAGAGAATAGCTAGCAGCTAAAAGCTAGAAGCTAGAAGCTAGATGCGATGGACAGCGTGATTGACGAAATGCCGGACGAGATATGGGCGGATACGCCAATCCGACCATAACAAAACAAGCAAGGGAGGAGCCTTAAGCTTATGACAAGGCGGTATGTACTAGGGTCATATACCCTAATAAATAGTATTGCTATAACCATCCTGCTTGTGGTAGTCTAATGCCCCTCTTTGGTCCCTTTCGTCATGGAGTAGCGTCATTGAAGCCATTTCTACAGTGCTCCAAGAACTATTTGCTTTAGAACCACGAATTGCTCTTGATTATACGTCCCAAAAGACACAATATCATCAATGGAAGACGCCGAACTTGCTCAGGTAAGCTCTGCCATGCAGTGGCAGGCATTTTCCATTGAACAATAGTTGGGCTTGTGACTGATGAAAATTTCAACAACGGCATAGATCCGCGCTGCTCGCATGAACGAGCTCCGTGCCAAAGGGGCCGCTTCTAGCAGCGATGCAAAGCAAAAGTCAGATCAGCAGAGGTATGTAGCAAGATTAAGGAAGAAGACTACCTTGTAGTGAGGACACTGAGGACGACGGATGGCACAATACTAACCCGTATACTACCCCGACAGACAACAAGACAGTACGTAGCCCTCTCATAGCAGCTGGCGTTAACACTGCTTGCGCTAAATCCAAACTCGCTATCTATTAATAAACGCCCTGGCTAACACTCTGCAGTCGCAGATGCTCGTCAGTCAATGCTTAACCAGATCTTACACCCTGAAGCTGCTGACCGGCTTGGTCGCATTCGACTGGTCAATGAGACGCGGGCTACCCAGATTGAGGACCGCTTGATGACGCTAGCACAGACCGGCCAGTTGCGCCAGAAGGTAACCGAAGCCGAGCTGAAGCAGTTGTTGAACGCCGTATCTGAAGCACAGGAGCAAGAGAAGATTGTAGTGACGCGCAAGGGCTGGGATTTGGATGATGACCTAGACTTTTAGGAGGGTGGCGGAGGGAGTTGTCGATCCAAGGGGAAGAGTGTGCATATTTAACATAGTAAAAAGGCACTTTGTGAGTTTGTTTTTCGAGACAAGAAAATTCGTGAAGCTACCAGTTTCATAACATGAGATACTAACTAAACCTATGGCCTACAAATAAGCAGGCATTCTGCTCTATACCATTACTTTCCCTGCCATTTTCTTTTGTTCTTCCTTTTCTTTCTTCCGCAGCGTTCGCATATCTGGTGGTAGCTCGATGCCAAGTTCCTTTCGTAGTTCGTTGACATCTTTCTCTAGCCATTCTTCCCAATATACGTTGATAACCTCCTTCGCACGCAAGCCATTGCGCAACGCCCACGGCAGGTAAATCTGACGCAAGCGTGCACGCTGGTCTGCCTTGACTGTAAAATAACTAAGTGTGCTAAGTCCTGTCATGGGAATCAGAGTGTTCGTAAACTCAAACGCCTTAAGTGCGATCTCGCCCTCCCGCACAATTGGCAGGCCGGTCAAAGTGTGCAAGAAGTCGTGGCTTTCGCGGTATCGCTGGAATACATATGCGCACTCTGCATCATCGATATACTTGACATTCATCCGTGTGTCGGGCGACACACCCTCACGGTCTAGCCATGATACATATGTGCGGCCGACAGTATTTAATGGTAGCATACGCAGTCGGTCAAGATCTAGCGAAGCAGCAGTAATGCGTGGCCGGTCACGCAGAATGCGCCGGCCAGTGGGATCAGCCAGCATGACATCACGTAGGCGGTAAATGAAGTATGGGGTAACAGTAGTTTCGCCAAAAGCACACAGCATGTCTGTTATATATTTAGCAAGGTTTATTTGCGAGCTATGCGTGACACGGGAGCCTTACCGTTACGATGTGCTGGATCTAGGAAAGTTGCGATGCCTGAGGACACAGCTAGTGCCGCTCGCTCCCAGCGCGTAAGTGGGATATGCCCGGTGTAGTTTGGTGGCGGCCGGTTTAATACAGAGAAGTTGCACTGCGTGACAGCTAGGGCCATGGCCGGTGGAGCCATAGTCATGGGCCGAGAGGCGGCTGAAGCGAGCCGTGATGGCAGCGCAACGGCATGGTAAAGGGTGCGATAGGGTGAGAGGGTCATCATAGTAGACAATGAGCAGCAGGCAGGGCCTGATATAAAGCGATATTGATTAAAACTTTAGCTGCAGCCTAATGAAGCTGTTATCAGAAATTGGAAGCGAGAAGGCTACAGTCAGTGTGATTGATGGTGAAGTTACTGAGATGTCGAAAGCTTAGCTCTTGCTCCACTTTAAAGTTGCCGCATCGTACATGGTGGAGATCCACTGTCACACTATAAGGGACGATAGAATGTTTGCAACTCCCAAAGCTAGCTGCTAACTACCCTGACTAAGCAGAGTCATTCTACTAAGCCCTCTAGGGTGGATACATCTAGGCAGAGTGCTTCAAGGCCAGGACTAGCAGTTCGTTACTGAAGTAGGGTCCCCGCGAGTGAGTGTGAGTCCGAACAACTATAAATTCAAGTTTTGATCATTCTGAAAAGCTTAATATCTCACAAACCCTACAGGTCTAAAATGAAATCCAACATAACCCTAGAACAGTCAACCCCACAAAAAATCATGAGCCACAGTAAGGCGACTTCATTGCGCCCCACTTTCAATGCTTGGAAGGCCCGACCTAGTGGCCGGATCTGAGAGGGAAAAATAGTAGGGCTGAATTTGCCGCCTTGAAAGGAGCTATCGCGAATAACGCAAAGCTCATCAAAAATCACAAAGCACCAAGATGAAAGTGATTAGGGACTTAAGTAGTTTCTGGAGTAACAACAACACATTTGAGATGCAGCACACATTAATGGCATTATGTGACGCGCCAAACTTACGCGACTCATCCGGTGCCATTCATGTGAGGTTTTTCCCATGTCATGGAATGCAATTCTACTTGGCGCATTAGCAGTATGAAGCTCGTTGACGGAGATTGACCAAGCATCTTGTTGCGACTTACATGCTTAAGTTATTGGCTTGGAAACCTGTATCACGACCCCGTCAAATGGGCCATGTATAATAAAAATACAAGAGCTAGGGGCTGTTTACGCGGGTAAACACCATCATAAGAAAATAAAGCTGACAAATCAGGGCGTTCTAGCCAATAAAAAAGCCCATGTCCCTGAGCTCTAAGTCACGTGACAAAGGCCCACTGTCGATTTCACGATAGGTAATTCTTGACGCGACTCTTCTTGCCTTGCTTGTTTCAGCTAGGTTCTGTTTGAGATAGACAGAAGACACTGGTTAACTTATTCTGAAAGGAGTCCGACCAGATTCCACTTCCATATTCTCTTCTCTTCCCTCTTCCTTTATTTTCTCCAGGCCGAACCTTGATTTCCCGGTGCACAGAATTTGCCTTTGTGACGAAGCTTGTTTCTTTTTTCTTGCTTTTACTAGCCCAGCAACGCACTAATTGTTGCTTGGTGTCTTGTCACACATCAGAACAAAGCCAGCTTGCTTTGCGCTGTGCATTGTGTGCACTATTCATTTTTTTGCGTAAGGTACACTAGCTGCTGCACTGCGCTTCGCGTCATTTGGATAGGCTACAGCAGTCCTCAAAAGACTACCTGAAACTATACTCCTTCTATCTTGTAGGTACGCATGATTTCTTCATAATACCTCAGCGTTGTCATTACATAGATGGTACTGCCACAGTATTGTCTTTGAACCCACATGTCCCTCTTCTTTATCAGCCCCGGTGGGCATCGCATCTATACCTTCACTTAGGTCGTAAGCCGCCGCTTGTACATGCATATATTTGCTTGCACGTGCCATCATGTATCGATTGCCTGGTTGCATACTGCGTATGGGCCTGAGCTAACTATGACTTACTGTGCAGACGCCCGATAACAACACTCTTCCCATTTTCACTCGACGTCGTCATAAATTCCCCATTGATCTGTTGTTGCCTGCAAACATAACACAAAACTGAACCCCATGTGTGTGATATTGCTTGTTGAATAAACGCAAGACCTGGTCGTCTACCACCGCTCTGCCTTCTAGCTGTGCAAAGCTAGAATTCACATATTGGTACTGGCCCTCAAATCATGAACAGCAAGCGAAAATTTGAAGAATTCGATCCGAACGAGTCGGATTCCAACGACGAGAACTTCGAGCCTGTGCCTGACAGCAGCCCACGACGAACTAGAAGGAAGAACCGCAAGGGTCGAAACAATCGACACGCTCGCTCTAAGCGCCCCAGAGGAGGCTACCACGGATCAGATATTGAAGACGAAGAAAGCCTCGACAGTGATTCTGAAGATTTCATTGAAGATAACGAATCTAGTGAATCTGAAGACAACACCCCTCTAAATAAAGCAGGCCGCCGTACGCGCAAAGCTGCCGCTGCAGAACATAACTGGATTGAATCCAGTGATAACTCGGACGAAGGTTTAGCTGCTGACGAAGAAGAATCTGGCGCCGGCCTTGAAGACGACTCAGACGATCAGTCCGATAGATCTAAAACCCCAACCAACGCACCGAGGTCTTACATCGTGCGGCTTAAAGTATCTCCCGGGAAATTGGCCAGACAACTCGCAGCTTCTGCACGGGACACTAGAGCTCGTACTGAAGAACTGAAAGACAACACGAACCAGCGCCCAGGATCTAGTCATACTGTTGCTTCTATCAGCATTGACGTCACTGAAATGGGTCGACCCACTCGATCTGCTCGTGGTATGAAGGGGATGAAAGTCCCCAACTATAACGACACTATTCCGGATAGTGATCCTGTGGTGGTTGACGATGAAACTGATATCCCCAACCCTCATCCGATCATGGAAGACATAAATGCGAATGTTAATCCGAGCGATGATTCTCCAGATGATGCAAAGCCTGAAGAAGCTGCGCCCAAGGCCGATGATGACGATGAAGAAGAGGATGATGACGATGTTCCGGTAAAGCGCAGGCTGCGTGGTCGACGCGCTGCTGCCATTGCCGATGAAGAGGATGATGACATTGACATGGATACTAAAAGAGACACGGAGACCACCAGTCGGTCACGACGGCTTACCCGCAGAGCTAAGAAAAAGGCTGATGCGGGCAGCGACTTTGAACCTAAAGACGATGAATCGGAGGGCGATAATTCGGATAGCGATGAGAAGGAAAAGTCGCATGATGAGGATGGTGATGAAGAAACTGAATCTCCTATGCCTAGACGGAGAGGCAGACCCCCTGGCAAAACAAAGCCGTCTCAAGCTTCCGATGGATCTGGCGAGGAAGATTTGGACCAAGATGAGCTTGCTGAAGAACTCCATGAACTCACAAAGGGGAATAGGTCTTCTCGCCGGCGTAGACGACAACGCTCCCCGTCGATCATCTATGACGAGCCTTCCAAACGCAGACGGGCCGCTGCTAAGCCTGCTGGCTCTTACTTTATGGCCCCCCTTAACACGGTAGCTATGGAAGAAGATGAAGCTGATGATCCAGCGCCCGCTCCTGCTCGCCGCAGAGGTGGCCGTACAGGTGCCGGTGCCACATGGGAGCGTCCTTTGAACACCACGTATGGCCCATTTGGTGGAGCCACTGCTGGCGGTGCTTTGCTCAGCGGCCCATGGGGTACTGGTGCAACAGGTGGTGTCGACTCGGACAGTAGCGACGACGAGATGGGTCAACGCTCCAATGATGCGGGGAATGTTGGTGTTGCATCCGGGTCGGCTGGCGGCCTCCTTGGTGGTGCTGGCGGTGGTGATCTGGCTGGTGCAGCACCTAACGTGGGCAAACTCAAGAACCACAAAGCCCTAGCTGATGCTGATCCCTTGGGGGTTGACTTGAGCGTTGATTTCAGCAAAGTCGGAGGTCTTGAGGGGCACATTGATAAACTGAAAGAAATGGTGCAGCTCCCCCTGTTGTACCCTGAACTCTTCCAACGCTTCCACGTGACACCTCCTAGAGGTGTACTTTTTCATGGTCCTCCCGGGACAGGTAAGACACTCCTTGCTCGCGCCTTATCCAACTCTGTTACCTCAGGCGGCAAAAAGATTTCATTCTACATGCGTAAAGGTGCAGATGCCCTCTCCAAGTGGGTGGGTGAGGCCGAAAAACAGTTGCGTCTGCTTTTCGAAGAGGCTCGTCGTACGCAGCCTAGCATCATATTTTTTGATGAAATTGACGGTTTAGCACCGGTGAGATCTAGCAAGCAGGAACAGATCCATGCCTCTATCGTATCAACTCTTTTGGCATTGATGGATGGAATGGATGGCCGTGGTCAAGTCATTGTTATTGGTGCCACCAACAGGCCTGATAATATTGATCCTGCGCTTCGCCGTCCGGGTCGTTTTGACCGCGAGTTCTATTTCCCTCTTCCTGATCTTGCTGCTCGGAGATCGATTCTTGATATCCACACCAAAGATTGGGGGTTGGCTGATAGCTTCAAAGACAAGCTTGCCGAAAACACTAAAGGCTATGGAGGTGCCGACCTTCGAGCTCTATGTACTGAGGCGGCCTTGAATTCGATCCAACGCGCATACCCTCAAATTTATGCGTCGAAAGAGAAGCTCATCGTTGATGCTGACAAGATTAATGTTCATGCGACCGACTTTATGATCTCAATCAAGGATATGATTCCTTCGTCAGAGCGATCGGCTTCTTCTGTTGCGACACCTCTTCCAGTTTCAATTGCACCTCTTCTTCAGGACCAGCTATGTACCATTAAATCTGCATTGGACGCCTGTCTACCTCGTAAAAAAAAAACTACGGCCTTGGAGGAAGCCATGTATGAGCAGCATGATGACGCTGATCATGGCTTTGGACGTGAAAACTTACACCAAGAGTTTGAGCGCTCACGCGTGTTCCGTCCCAGGTTGCTCATCCACGGTGAGTTTGGTATGGGACAGACGTATTTGGCTCAAGCGCTGCTTCATTACCTTGAGGGCGTCCATGTTCAAACGTTCGACTTTGCTTCCCTGCTAGCAGATGGCCGTTCCATGGAGCAGGTCATTGTTTCCCAGTTCACAGAAATTCGCCGGCACAAGCCTAGCGTTATATTCATCCCAAATGTCGAAGTCTGGTTTGCTTCTATAGAGAACACATTGGCTTATCTCACCTTCCGAACTATGCTCAAGACTATTCCAGCTTCGGATCCTGTCTTATTGTTAGCTACGGCGGATTGCAGCAGAAAAGATCTTCCTCTTGCTCTGATAAAAGATCTATTTAGTTTCACACAAAAGAACATCGTCGGTATTGCCCGGCCAAGCAATTCAAAGCGACGGACGTTCTTTGAGTCGGTAACATCGCTTGTTTTGAAGGAACCCACCGAGTTCCCGAACCCTGAGAACCGCCGCAAGCGCGTTCTCGAGACTCTGCCCGTGGCTCCCCCCCCACCACCTCGGGAACCATCAAAAGATGAGATCAAGGCTTTGCTGAAACGAGACCGTCAACTACTCAACCAACTTAAAGTTTTACTACAGCCTATCATGGACCAGATCAACCGACGATATCGCAAGTTCCGCCAGCCTGTTATTCCGTTCTCGCAATTACATCACCTGTACAATCAATCGGATCCGGAACTCGTATCCGCCGATGTTGATGAGATTCCGCCAGAGCAGAAACGGTATAAAATTGTCAAGGACAAATACGGCGTTGACGTACTACATGATAATGAAACCAACAAGATCTACTACAACCTCGAGACCACCACGATTGAGGAGCGTCTATCAAACGGCTTTTATGCCCGCCCGGGAGATTTCCTTTTTGATATCCGCACTCTAGCCAAGGATTCACGCAACATTGGAGATAAGGAGCGCACACTCAAAGCTAATGAGCTTGTAAGCAACGTTGAGGTGGATGTTGCAACTATCGAGTCTACAAGCCAAGTCGATTGGGAATCTCTATACCAGCGACAGCTAGCCCGTGCGCGGGAAGCTGAGGAAAGGCTAAGGAAAAAAATGGCCCTCCAGGAAGCTGCAGTTACCATCAAGCCTGCCGCGACTGTTAATGAAGACAGCGATGTTGCTGGCCCGGTAACATTGGGAGAGCAAATCCCTGGTATCAGAACAACGGCAAGATTCCAGTTGATTGAACCCCCCGAGGCTTGCGACAGTACCGAAACCGCAGTTTTTACAAGCGCGCAAGAAGACACGCCCATGGGGGGAATGGATGAGTCTAATATCTCGGTTGGAAACGTCTTGATCAACACACCTCCTACATCTGTCCCTCCCTCCACAGCAATGAAGAGTCTGCCCTTGTCTCAAAAAGCGTCGACAGCTTCGCCCCCAACGAGGGATGGTGCAATGGCATCAAGTCTACTAAATGGCGATGAAGCAACAAAGGCTGCTCCCGTGCCGCATGGAACTAGTGGTAGTCGTGTTGACGAGTTACCCGATACGCAGCCCATGTCAGATGCCTTTGATAGCAGTCCCTCGGTCCTTGGCAATCAATCTGCCTTGTCAATGAACCGTCTCACTGCCGGCAGTCCTACACATACTAGCCGGGATATCGGCTGTGATCTAGGCGCCGACGCCAGTGCAAACACTAGTAGTGTGGGCAATTCCACCGTGCTGTCACAAAGTGCTGTTAGACCATCTCAGGCACAGATCGATAGACTCCTAGCTCAGATCACGGAACGCACATCAGGCTGCACAATTGAGCAATTGGAGCAAATTGGCCGCGAGCTGATGGACGAGATATGGCGCACGCGCGGCGAGTGGAATAGAATCAAGGTACTAGAGGACCTGACCAGTGTCTTCAATGATGTCATTGGCGATATTGAAGATACCCAGGGCCAATTGATATCGAGCCAGTAAGGAAAACATGAGGCCAACAGGAAGTTTGACTAGATGGGTGTTTTATTTGTTTGTTCCATCTCATTAAGAGACTGTCTTATTTCTTTTTTTCTTCTTGTTCCTATGGGGTGGAAGCTTTTTTGACATGGATTGCGTGTCCCTTCAGCGCCATGTCTGTTTATTTCTGCATTAATCATACCATTTATTTGTCTGTACTGTTTATCATGTTAGCAACGCTTGGCTTGTTTAAAGTTTGTTTAGCCCTCTCCCCACTCCGACGTTTTGTCCTCAGGCTATATTGAACTTGAGCTTGAATAATAATTAACGTCTGCGGGAATCACTGAGACCAAACGACGTCGTATAGGATACTGAGCAGAATTAGCCACTACCGTATTTCATAGCCCACCAACAACACCGGTTTGTTTGGACTGGATCACAGCTTAGTGGCTGCCTCCAAGGTAATATCAGTAAAGTGAAGGCCTGGCTGAGTATCTGTAAATATGACTGAAGCGGTCGCTGCCAAAGAAACACTCAAGTTTTTTCATCTTCTCTCTGCGCGACTACCCACGGAACACCAACGGCACCCTGTTTGACAGCCATTTCATGCACGTGTATCATAAGTTGCCTGAGTTCGGGCATCACAGTCGCATCCAATATACATTGGACCATTTTCTCATCTAACCCCTCAACTGTCAGAAGAGCTGTTTGAGAACATCCACATCATTGGTGTTGGCGTTAGGGGGTGTCCAAAAGGCAGTGAACAAGACGGGCGCCAATGGCGGCGTGATATACTTAGGGGCTGTAGTTTGCTTTTACGACGTGCAATGGCTGCAGGGGGACCAAGTCGTTTGCGTTAGTCAAGAAGTTTTCGGGAAAGTTGACGGAGAGCCCCAATCGTTCCGCCAACCGACGGAAATCATCCTTGAGGTGGTTCCCCTTTGCTTCATTTATCCATAGCGCGTTGTTTTCTATAGACATGAGAGTCAGTAGATGAAGCAGAAAAGGACTTGCTTGTCTAGGTGTTACAACAAACTTACTGGTAGCTTTGAAAATACCACCCAAAAATCCAGGAACGAAACTAGGACTAGCATTAGTAGTGAAAGGATGAAGACTCGAGAGAACTGATATCAAGCTTGGAGGGTAGGGAGCCAAGCTCTCAGCTCGACAAAGAGATAGTAGCTGTAAATTGAAACTGTTATCGAAGTTGAGTAATCTGTCCTAATGAATGGCAGAAGGAGGCGTATCAAAACAAGCGCCAATATCAATATTCACTGTCAACTTCTTAGTGACTATTTGTGACATGTTTGCAAGCCTGGTGTCAAAGGATAGAAGTATTTGTTTGATTTCCGCAATTCCCGCAGATCCTGGATAGTCCAAGTCCAAGTCGCCAAGTAGAAGATTAGAGGGCAAAGAAAACAAAAGTCGACTTAACAATAGGGTGGGGGGTTTGTCTACTTGAAGCCAGCTCCCTGAAGTTCCACAGCCAAGAAGTGAACACCAATACAAGACCACCAAGCATTACCGATATACAACTCAGCTTAGCTCTTTCCATTCGGCTGAAACAGCCACATGGACTTTAAGATAAAGCTACTGTATTCCATCGGAACCCATCCCCAACTTCAAAATCTGGCGGCCTTTTAGACCGGGTTTTACGCGGTCGCCATAGACCGAAAAAAAACTAGTTAGTCAAGCCGAGAAACTAGAAGAGAAATGCTGAAGCTACTCTAGACAGGGAGGCTTCGAAAATTTGGGAGTGGTAAAGCGGATCGACCGCCGGGTACTTCACAGCTCGAAGTCGACGCAATCCGCGGCATACCGGTGGGAGGGGAAGGCGCATCCCATAATCTAGCGCTGGAAAAGCCACCCGGCAAGATGCATTAGGTCCCAGGGCACTGCAAAGTCGGCGTAATGAAGCAGTCGACCGGCTAGCCAAATCGGGGCCGCAAGAGCGAAGACCTCTTAGTCCCAAGGGCGGCGGTGCCACCGACAGGAGCGAGACGATTGAAAGGCGAAGCCTTCAAAGCAAACTTCCATCACTGCATAAAAAATACAACTGCCCGAAGATTAGACATCTCGTTGAAGTACTGAGCCACTTGGAGCCCTGACATCTGCTAGATGAAGGGACTACACAGAGGTATGGTCGTCCGAATTCTGACAGCGCGCTCCGGACACGGCAGCTTCGAGGAATATCACGAGCGGCCTAAACTCGTAGATGCAGAAATACGGTGCCCAGTCCCAGGCTGTGAGTAATCTAGGACTTTTGGCCATCTGTGCGAATGCTGAGGCAATGACAAAAAATTACCCACAAGACTTGCGTGAAAGCCTCTTGAAGGAGACAGGAGTTGCAGATATTTGGCGGAGAAGTTTGGCCCTGAGTAGAGGGCATGCCGCATTGACATCTAAGAAGGGGGCGACATGGCCATAAGTGTGCTTTCTGTAGGAGTGCCGATCTACAATTGGTTCTTTTCCCGCGGCTTTTTCTTTGTAATGGTTCTACGTCCTGTTCACCGTTTTTTGTTCTTTTGTACTACAACCACGATAAAGCGGAAACGAGCAACAAGTTAGCTTAGAAGCAGCGGAGCTTCGCTCGTCAGAACTCTATAGCGAGCCTTGCAGAAGGCTAATTGTGTCCGGTAGCCAATTCGACATCGTTTAATCTCTGTGATACCTGTAGACGCTAATTATATTCAAGTTCAAGTTTGAGATAGGGAGGCTTCCCGGCCTAGGCGCCAGACTCTAAAGCGTCACAAGGTATAAGCAAACATGCTTATCTCAGGTCGTAGGCAAAAAGAAAATGGTGACCACCTAGTGGTGGTGGCAAAAGATAATGTTGACAAGAACGAGATTCGAACTCGCGCGGATTGCTCCACTGCGAAGGTCTTCAGAAGAGAGGAACCTGAACACAGCGCCTTAGACCGCTCGGCCATCTTGCCTTTGCTGGAAATTTTGAGTTTTAACCCACTTTTTGAGGGACGCATCGGGAGCGGGCTCGTGAAACCCCAACGGATGCCGAAGCGATTGCTGCCCTCAAGGCAGTCAGAGCTGCCACCGAAGTCGCCCCCTCTCAAGCAGAAGACCTGAACCTGTGTATCGACAATCTGGGAGTGGTAAAACGGATCGGCCAGAGGAT